>WAAD01039334.1:171763-214281 GCA_013389945.1 Fregata magnificens
TTCTGTCATCATTTCAGCTACTAATATCACAATCCAGCCAGTTTGAGGCCTGAGACATCTGGAGAAAATACAGTATGTCACAACAGGGCAATAGCAAAGTGATAAAAAAAGTTCTGAAAATGTCTGTGCTGCTTCTGGAGTTACTGCACTGCATAGGAAATAAAATCAAATAAAGATTAAAATAAAACTAAAATTAAAATGAAATAAAAATAAAATACAATAAAATCAACATAAATAAAATAATTTTTAAAATCCCAGCAGAACAGAAGCTCCTGCGTTATCTCTGTGAATCCAGAACAACCTCAACATCAGCCCTGTTTGCATACAGCCTATCTGACCCAACTCTCTCTGACTGCCATGAACTTGAAGTTCATGTACTGTGAAGGTTGTTCGCAAGTAATATGGACTATCTGAGGCAGCGGAAAAGAAGGACTAATTCTGATTTTAAACTTTATCTAAAGAGCACTCAGGCCTCTAAGGGGTCTCATCTCTGACCAATAGCTGGGTGCCATCCTGTCATCAAGACAACTGCAGCAACTCAGTTCAACTTTCTGCAAACTTCTCTGTAAGCAAAAAGCTGA
Source organism: Fregata magnificens (assembly GCA_013389945.1). Classification (NCBI taxonomy): domain Eukaryota; kingdom Metazoa; phylum Chordata; class Aves; order Suliformes; family Fregatidae; genus Fregata; species Fregata magnificens. The sequence continues at coordinate 172,345 of WAAD01039334.1, forward strand.
AGCAATGGCATACAATCAGCACGATCCAGGTTACATGATGCTAAGAAAGCTTGTTTGTCCTCTGAAGGACACTTTTTGTACATGTTTCTTTAATGCGGATGAAGCAGTCTGACAGCCTTTTGTTTGTTACTGTATTACTCTTACAATGATAGGACTAGTAAAATGCACCCTTGTTCTTCATCTTTAGATTCATTTTATAAGTTTTACCCTCTCTCCTTTGTCCCTTAGAAGAGTGAATTTCCACCTGCCTAGGTCTCCAAATATCTCTGTGCCTAAAACTTGGACTATTTTTCCAACATAATAAAGGGTATTACCTTCCTCTGTGAACTTCCCAGTCACTTAGTTATGCAATTGCACCCCGACAGTTGTCTCTCACCCATATGTTGACATTCATTGCAGCCCTTGAAGATGGCCAAAACAGTTTTCTTAACAAAAGTTACACCCTTTTTTTTTTTTTAAAAAAAACCAAGTCCAACATTCATAACAGACTTTGTAGAGGGGAGCAGTAGTAATATCTCTCACAACACATGACTTTTATGTGAACAACTGCAAGAACAAAAGTAGTTGAAGGATTTTTTTTCAGCACCTGAAAAAGCAGAAGAGAGAAGAACCAGCTGATAAGTGAAATATGATTCGTGGAGGTGCCAAAGCAAGAGAGAGGGAAGGAAGCATGGACACTTGCTGCTTTCTCAAATACCAGAAATACATGCTCAAGTGATATGTAATACTTTGTATGTTCAGAAGAAACAGCTAGTACAGACTTGCAGCACAGTTTTGGTATCAGGACAGACTGCGGGTACAAACAGCGTTTCAGAAGGTGCCACTGCCTGCCATGACTTATACTGACCTGTAAGTTGTGGGCTGACATCCCTCATATCATCATATACAACCCATCCAAACCTATGAAACAGACCGTAGCTGCACCACCTGACATTCACAGATACACTCTATGTTTTACAGACGCTATGGTGAGAGGAGCAAAGGAACATAACTACGGGTGAAATAACATAAAATACACAGTAAGAGTCTACCCTGTACATGTTAATTGAGTATACAATGTGTCTCATCTTTGGAGGTTGCATCCTGCCTCTGAAGGAGGAAAGATTTGAAGGTTTACAACCCTGGCCTCTCTTATCATCATAATTTTCTTTAGTGGCTCTGACCTTATGGAATGCAAAATAAATTCCAGCTATGCCACACAAGCATGACCCTTGATACACGTTACAGTGTGCATAGGTTTGTACAGATTAAGAAGAAATAGAATACTTTGCTTGAATTTAAGAGGGAATTTTCTTTCACTTTCACTGATGGCCTTTTTTCATTCACTTTATTTAAATATCTATGAATCAGGGTTTGATTTTCTTCTGGCTTATGTTAGCACAAATCAAGAGTTACTAAAAAGAAGCTCCTAAAGATGCAAACTGATGCAAAACTTGTTGTTATAGGAAGATTTAAGGCATTGACCTGGTACAAATGCACGCTTATGAAAAACAAAGTTTCAGTCTAAATAACATTTGCACTGAAAATTAAATTAGGTTACTATATCTGACTGGTTACTGTATGCTTCATTCTACTTTGTTTAGCTGAACAAGCCAGGAAAACAAGGAAATGTGTTGGGCATACCCACAACTGAGTGTCATATGAAAGACTTTGCCAGCCAAGAGTTGTTGGGAGTTTTTTAGTTGAACACAGCTTTGAAAAAATCTTTGCTCTATTTATTCCCCAATCTTTTGGCAGACACATATAAACTGAAAAAGAAAAAAAGAAAAATAAAAAATAGAAAAAAAAAAAGCCAAGCTATGACTTGCAATGCTTGTTGCTGTCATACTTATTTACCTAAGAGTCCAAACAAGGCCAAATTTAACTTGACCAAAGGCTACATCTGGCCTTAATTCAGTATCACTGATTATTAACAAGAGGGATCAGCCAGTGCTCAAGTACTGCACACAACAATATTCAAAAACATGATCTAAAGGAAACTTTCCAAAAGATTCAGACATTGGTTTCTCTCCGCTTTTTACTGACCATAACTATCAGCAGGAGCAGAGTTAGGCCAGGGAAAGACACTCCCCATCACTTTCTTCACCATGATCAAGGGTAACATAAACGTGTACATTACTCACCCAGCTGAAATGAGCCTCCCAGACCACATTTCATCACCACACCTACAAGAGCTCTGGGATCTCAAGCCCAGGATAATATCTGGGGGATTTATACCCTTTTATAAAGATTTTATACAGATTTCATTCTCGCAAGGCCTTGGCTTCTTATAAAACTCTGGATTTAGTTTTACGCTCTTCTGTTGGCCTATTACGTTTTATAAGGAGCCGGCCAATACATTTTTACTTTTCATATCTTATGTGGGAATTTGCATGTGTTATAGCCCTGAGGATGAAAACATTTTGCTACCACTGACATGCAACAGGAATGCTTCACAGTAATAAGGAACTGCAAGTTTTACTTAATTTAGAGCAACTAAACTTTAACTTAGAGCAACTAAAAGCAAGTAGAAGTTTCTTCTATCATCCATCCTTTCTTTTCAGAACAGAGCCAAAAATAAACCTCATGTCCCTACAGGAAGACACATAGATAGTATCAGGCAAAGCATCAGGAAAATGAAAATGTTATGGAGCAAATGAGGCAATACCAACATCTGTGTATAAGGCAGCAAGAAAAAGCAACTAGCAATGTTTATAAGCTCATCAACTGTGAAAATATTTGCTCTCTAAAGACTACAGAAACTAACAACAAACTCCTTGCAGTAACCCATGGGCTCTCAACTAACGAATATTTGAAGCAACAAATTGAAGTCCAGATTCTGACCCTAAGTTACATCCCTCAGAGCCCCACAGAGCTTGGCCCGCAATACTGATTTTTTCTTGAAAAGCACAAACCCGTAAGACTTCTATTTATTCGGTGGGAAAAAAACCCTCAAACGGTCTCATATCCCAGAAAGTAAGTTTCTTAGAAAAGCTATTAAAAAAAAAATGCAAATCTGAAACTAGGCATCAAAATCAACACAACACACAAAAGTGTGCTAGCAGCACTGCATTTAACGCTGGGTTTCCATCTCAGCAGTTGGCCAACATTTAGAAAAACACAGTTGTAAGCCATATTCAGCCTACGTATAAATAAGTATGGCATCTCCCTAATGGACTAACACTTTCTGTACAATAAAACCAAATTTACTTTATTATGTCCAAAGTATGCACCCCAAGTATGCCAGACAAAAGAGTGTCATTCCTCATACACGCTGTCATCCAGGGGCATATCTGGGCGGGGAAGAGAGCGGTGGCAGAATGCATGGGTATGAATACTGCTGCGTAACTTAAAAATCACTTTTAAGAATTAAAGAGGAAAAACTGGAATCTCATCAGACTAGACAAGAAACGTGCATTTAGCCATGCAGAGAAATTAGGTTCTGTCTGAGAGCAGGAGAGGGAGGGGAGGACGGGAAGAGAGGGGCTGTAAAAATGAGTTTTAGTTCCACAAACTCCCTTGTCCTATACCAGAGCTGCAAACTCTGGAAATTAAAGCTACTCCTATCACTATCTTTAGTAAGCAGAAGGCTGGTGTGGAGTTCCTGCCTATGAGTAGAAAGCCCATCTACTGCAAAACTGGTTATAGGAAAGGACATTAAAAGAATTCACTGCTATGGCACTTCATGCTCTTCACTTCTGCTTTATTTAGTGTCCTCCGCTCATGCCTCTGACAAGCACACAACTGTGATCGCTTCAGCCTACTGATCCCAGACTTACTCAGAAGCTCTTCCTTCCTGGAAAGATGCAGAATGGAGACGACGGAATTCTGCTCTCAGTCCCTTGTGCCCTGCCGTAGCCTCCGTGCTTCCTGAATGCTGCCTGCTTCACTTGTAAAGCAACAAATGACACATGGTCTAAGTCATTTGTCAAACCTCTGTCCCTTTGTATGCTTAAAGGGAGGAAACTGGCATTAATGTTTAACAAAATTAACAGTAGCAAAGCCTTTCTCTGCAATCTGACATGCTGACTTTGAAGGGACAGGTGTGTGAGAAATCTGGCAAGCCAGAAGTTTCCTCCTGGTTGCCCATGGCTTGGAAAAAATCTTGGTTTGTTTGGGTTTTCATTTTAAAGCTGCAGGGAGCAACAGTTTACAGTTCATTCCTGAACCTCTGAACTGAGGCAATCCAGCTGCCTGTCACTAAAAAAATCATAGAAACTGTGTCAGGTACCAGACACAGTGAACAAGCCTGCCAGACTCAACACGTATCTTGAAGTCCACCTGGGTGACAGTGCTGTTTGACAGGAAAGGGAGAGGTTAAAAATCCACATTAAAATGCTTTCAGGTCTCTGCCAACAGTTTCAAACGGACACAGGCTATCTGCCATCTCCCCTATTTGCCTATGTTGACATAAAGTGGTTTTCCAAATCGGCAGCAAATCAAGGGGGTAGAGGTTTCATGTGAGAGCAGTCTGATTACTGGGCATCTGTTCAACTGTCTGTACTGACAAGTCCTCTTACGGCCTCAGCTGCTGCACAGCCGTACAGCTGCTTCCCCGGGGAAGCATCCTGCTGCACAGAAAAAAAGGCGAGTCAGCTGGAGTTACCTACACTGTGATAACAGGAGGATTAACCAATACTACCCATACCTAAACATTGTCAATACTACCCCATCCCAATCCAGAGACGTCCCCTGTACCAGCAGTCCACCTGCCTGCCAGCATTAGCTGAAAAAAGACCTTCTGAAGTTTGCTAGCAGAATTTGAAACACAAAGTGTTTCTATGCTACTGCCACTGTAATGAATTTTGTTTTCACAGTTCAAATAGTTACGTTGTTACCTGGAAAAAGATTACTTCTGAGAAATTCTGACACAAAATGGGTTTATTCTGTGAATCCAAAATGCAAAACACGATTTCCATCTATTAGCTGCTGTTAATTGTTTGTCATAAAGGAGTACTCGCTGTACAGCCACAGTCTTGTGGACAGCCTACGCTGAACAAGTTGTCTTGCTTTGCAATCCTAACATTTTCTTTCTATAGCTAAGGAGAGAAGAAAACAAATTAATTCTTTTGATTTACCCCACAGTTTTTCTACAGCTCCCTCATAATAAAATATTAATACACATATGCATTAAAGCTCATCATTAATATGACAATCATAAAATATTTCCTTTTTTTCCTCGTTACTTAACTCTTTTCTATATTGCTTTAACAAAGTGTTTCAAAAGTAGCATTTGGGCATGCTGGACAAAATTCCCATATCTGGATTATAACAAACTTGCAAGATATTTAGGCTCCCAAAAAAAGCAGTCAGGTTTTCACAGGAACTGACATTCCCACTGACTACAATAGAATTTTGTGAATTGGCTCAATAATGGAATTTTTTTTAAAAGAGTGATATTTGACTATTAGGAACATCATATCTTTTACAATTGTTACATTTAGTTGTGCTTTCAATACTGAAGTTCATCCTACAAGATGCCTGCACCTTGCTGCCTGTTGTTCACCAGCGCCAGTGGGTGGATGTTTATTACATTCCCTTGTGGCACACCCCTATTTTAAGACCTCGCTTTAGGGCCAGTTCTATATACAGGAGCTGGCCAAAATGGAAATTATCTCAGAGAGCGTTATGTGTACCATGACAAAAGTTTTCAAAAAGCCACATCTAATGCAAAAGATAAAGATGAATGACCCAAAAGTCCTATGCATTGCTAAAGTCTACAGGCACAGTTTTGCAAGTCCTTGGCTCTGTGCTGATAGTGACACTAGAATGATCAAGACCTCCTGATCTCTACGGAGGTCTCTCACTGGCACATCTCTTGCTCAAAGTCTCCAAGGCACTATGGGCATTTTTGCATGTATGTATTGTAATAACATGGATGGCACGTGTATTTCCATTAGCTCCTATTTTCCTGCTTGCAGGAAAATGCTTACATTTTCATTTGGTTTTAAAGGCCATTGGCTGTTAATGTTCCTCAAGTGCAAATATAAGGATGACGCTCAATGTGGAGGCTGAATCAAGCACTTAGCTAATTCCTAGTTTCTGTACACAATATTACCTGGTGAATAGTTATTATGCTGTTTAGAGGATAAAGTCTGTGAAAAGACTGTGAGGATGGTATGTCAATGCACTTCTTGCTTTGATTTTCTGGACAAACTGGTTTTTTCCAATCAGGGAAGAAACACACAATAATTCTCTCACTTATATTTATTTTATTATGTTCAGATCTTCCTTTCAATCTTACTCTTCACCGATTCTGCTATGACTTCTTTTAATTTTCTGTTCTGCTCAAGTGGAAAATATCTTTCTAGGATAACTAAACAGTGCAGGAAACTGATAAGAGAACACAGACTCTTTCATTTCTAAACCACTGATTCAAATCCTGACTGATTAGGGCACAGAACGGAAATTGTTCTCCCATACTGATGGCTTTTCAACAGCCCAAGTGTAAAGAGATGGGAGTCTTAGACCAGCTCCTAATGGACAGTTATTCACAGAACATGAAACATCATTAGTAATGCTCATGACTTGCATCTTTGTTGGTCTTTTCAGTGAGATTGCCAGCATCTTCCTGGTCCAGAAGGCAATAGATTTTCATTCCTAGGAACAACTTCCTCCAGAAAAAGTGAAATATTGGCATTACAATGTAAAAATGTTTTGCACATGACTTCTACGCTATATCCCCTGCGGACTTCTGTCTCACTTCTTATCACCACCCAAAAAACAAATTCACATAAGACTCCTGCTCTGATTTTCTGATATTGCATTGATGGGGACTCCCATAAGTGTTTTAGCAAGTATCTTGCTCATTGCTTTTATTCACTGCATTTCAGTGCAGTAAAAACACTAGAAAGAAACATTTCCAAAACCATGTTCAGGTCTTAGCACTACTGAGTACGCTAATGAAATTTAGTGATTAAACAGGTAAAGATTGCAGGGTTAGTCTAAGTAGTCTTTGTACTGGAACAGAACACAGTTGCATTAAAAATGCCACTTTTAAGTCTAACCTGTCAACTACAACTCTCTGCTTTTTAAAAGACTTGTTATTCTTCATTTTTTTGTTACTTTCCAGTGTTCTTAGCAAATATAAACCTTAATAGAAGATAAAAGGCAATTTTAATGATGACATATTATTTGCTGCATATAAAAGTGTAAAACATTCAAAGTGCCATGAGAATTCAATTACAATGGGAAGTAATATGCCAGGGAACATTCCTGCAGCCTCCAAGTAATAATAAAGCAAACTTGATCTGAAGCTGCACAAAGTAAAATGCAATCCAAATTTTTTTGGTTTTTTTTCTTAAAAACCTGTGCAAATGGGAGGGATATATTAATACAACTTCCATCTAAGAAAAAGTGATTTGCTTAACTGACAAGTGCACATAAAGTAAGTAATGCTTCTTCCTGAACGGGTGTCTAAAATTAAAGTGAAACAAAACAGCCAACAACAGAAATGGAATAGCAAAATCCTTCCCCCACCCCAATTGTCTGAGGAAGCCCAAAGGATGTATCCAAAAGTAGGCCCATTTTTTCACGTCTCTCTTGACCTAATTAGAAGCTGTTACCTCTTCTTATAAATCATTCTTCTCTTACATTTCTAGGCCACTGTGCTTACAAGAATATTTCTGCAACCCTGCTGAAGAGATTTCAAACATATGCCCTCTGACCCACCTCCCCAAGGTCACTGCTGAGCAGGGCGAGCCGGGGGGAACATTATGCCTCAGACCATCGGAAATCAGCACCCCACCAATGCTGCTTAGCCAGGTAAAGAACAGCAGTAAAGTCAAAGCCTGTATTCAAGCTCTTCCCAGTTTCAGTGCTTTGACTTGTTCCCATTGCTGATGTTTCTGCTCCTGATGACAGTAGGCTCCCTCCCACCTCCCATGACCCAGTTCAGAGCTGAGCTGCCAGAGCTCTGTGTCCCAAACACACCTCCAGCCTCACAGGGTAAATAACAGCTTTTATTCCGTTCTGAACCAAGTGTAACTTTGTGCTGCTGGGAACTGACCTGCTGAAAATTTGTCAGCTGCACAGTTCAAGCTGTTTCTGCTTTCAAAGGAGTACAATACTTGCTAATAGATGTCACATCAGTTATTCGGTTTCCACAGTTGTTTGGCTGAAGCCTATTTGCATTGTTTTCTAAACCTCAATGGTTTAAAAAATAAATAAATAAAATAAACAGGGTCTCATCATAGCTCCAATAACTTAGCATATTGCTTACTCTTAGCAGAATTTTATTGAACCACTATTCTTCCTATTCTCAAGCTCACTATCAAAATATTAAAACTTGATTCTTTTTTAAAGTAACAAACATTTTCTACGGGGTTTGTTTCACAAATTCGTAAAGAGATTAAAAGATTCTACCAGTACTTCTGAGCAGTAGGCAAATACTTTTGGCAGGAAAATACATCTCAGCAGTTCAGTGTGGAGCGCCTCTTTGCCTTAAGCCATGCTTAGCTGCCAGGAGCTCTGCCACAGTGGACGCGAGCGGTCCCAGCCTTGCTTCATCTGCTGCCTGGTGCAGGCAGCAGGGAGAGGCAGGGACATGTCGAGAGCACATTAGCTGCACTCACACCACTGGCCTCCTGATGCTCTAACAAAGTCCCTGAGGGCTGCTCTGACTGGCAAAACTGGGAGCTGTTTTAGCCCAGGCTACCCCACCACTGATGGAGCAAAAGAAGCTCTTATTTTAAAATGTACAAAATGAAGACTTGGCTCCCTGCTTTAGGCATACACAGCTCACTCTCCTTTCCAAGCTGGTCTCACTCCTCCCCCACCAGAGCCTCCTGAAAACAAGAACTTGTACACCCAAATATGCATGAAACGGCAACCTCTAACCTACCAAACCATGCACAAATCTCCCTGAGGTTGTGCAAAACTATCAACCACTTCTAGACCTGCTGCCCTCTCTGTTGCTGTTTTCTGCATCTACACCTGCATGTCCCCTCTGGAGAAAGGTTTTCACTGAGACACACCGCTCTGGTTCGTTGTTTTGGTAAGCATTTCAGCACACAGCTGCAGCAGCAGCAAACACACCAGCATTTTTCCCATGGCATATCATTATAACACAAATTGAATTGGCATCCAAACATCCCACTAAACTTTCTATTAAGCATGGACGGGAATACCATCCACGCAGAAAATTTTATCCAAGTGTGAAGAATAGAATAGCTATCTATAGCTATCTATAACCACTGTTTTATGGGGACTCCTTTAAATGATGCAATTAACAGTAGAGCCCAGGCAGAGACAGCCTTTCACATGTAATTGCGATGCAGCCATCCGCGAAAGGGAAAGAAGCAGCTTTTCTATCACGCACAGTAACACTGTCCACATACTTAGCAAAGAAAGAATAAGAGATGAGAGGATAATTTATCATAATTATGCTAAGACAATGGCAATCACACATAATAATTACTGGAAAAATTGTACGCATTAGAGTTTCAAAGAAGTCCAAAACATTGGTGTTTTAGAACTACACAGGGAACTGAAGGTGCATCCTTTGACTGCCAAGTTACTGCTTTCTTCACAATGCTCTCCATTTAGAAAACTCAGGACATGTAATAAATATCATAGTCTTTAAATTTATATTTACATGAAATACATAAATACAAAAAAAAATCATTTTATTTTAGAATCCTATTAATATTTTTCTTACAGTAGGATCAGGGCTCCATCGTGGTGGATGCAGAGTCATCTCCCTCACCATGCTCTGTTGCGGTAATGGCAAGGGAGCTGTTCTGCGTCGGCCTGCCTTATCTGCCCCCCGAGGCATCCAGCCCTGGACGTGAACACGGCTCTTTTCCATTAGTCGCGAGATAATTCATTTGTCAGTGCAGGCAGACTGGACCACATCTGGATGAGTAACCTGACAATAAATTTGGACAGTGTCTACAGTTTAACACAGAGCTGAAGGGCACTGGTTTGGGTTGGTTTTTTTTGTTTGAATAGGGCTGGGGAGTTATAATAGCAGAAAGACTGAAATTATATGAATGAAATTAGAATCATATGGTTACATATAAGGTAACAGCAAGCAAAAGGCACTAGAGTTGCATCCATGAACTAATCTCTCTAAATGAGAGAAAAGTACTGCACAGGCATTGCCTCTCTGAAGACAACAGTTCTCCCTACACAGACAGGTTTTTCTCCCAACACAAGATCACCTTTGAAATGAAAAATTTACTGTGGTAAGGGAAGAGAATAGAGCACTCCCAGGACAAACCAGCAGAGCAAACAACTGCCTCTGACACCCACGCTCCAGCACTGACAGCAGCAAAGCACTGTTTAACCCCAACACTGGACATATCTGCACATTCTTTTATTTAAGAATTCTCGAGGTCTCAATTCCTAAGGCAAAATATTTCTAGTCCTCTGCTCAGGCCACAACTACATAATCCTTTCTTCAAAGGAAACTAAGTATTTCAGTTGGGTTTATTAATGCGGACCAAGAATTAATTTTACTTATAAATAAATAAATATATATATTTGCTGTAAAACTCAATGAATTTGGCTTGACTAGGACTGATTTTGGAAGTGATTGTACATCTCAGTTTTTTAAGGCTGAAACACAGACATGAAGTCTTCCTTTAACCAAGATTTTTCTTAAAGCTCTTATTGTTTCTGCCTTCATCAGAGAAACTCAGTAAAAAAGCACAAGACCTTGATGTGCACATGAAGTAGCTGAGCATGGACATATGTGCATGATGGGGACAGGTAACTGACCCAAAACAATACTTCTAGTAACCAACCCAAGCAATAGTTCTCCTACACAGCCCAGCTTTGCTGTGTTCTGTCATGCTCAAACATTAAGACCGCTGCTGTTAAAACAAACAAGAGAGGTTTTGTTTGCTTACACAAATGCGGTGATTATTTACCAGGTTCCCAAACAAAAGAATCAGGGTGGATACTGGAAGCCGAATACAAGAATGCCGCTCCAGGACTCTGCTGGCTCTGCTAACACTGCAAATCAGTCCTCCACAGCCTTACACCTCCTGCAGTCATCTGTAACACCCAAAGCAAGAAGCAAGCACAGACCACGTGCAAAGACCTATTGTTCCAAAAGGGGAGCATCTGGCCTCCCCTCTACATGACTGGTGATGGCTATGCAGAGGCTGAACAGTGAATAATCCTGGACTCATGATAAAGCTGGACATAACGCTACCCCATGGGCTCACTTAGGAAATATAAGTCATTATTTTGTTTGATATTTAAAGAATTATAAACAATTCAGCTGAAACACTCCTTAGATACCTCTAGGGTTATATTAGTCCAGATAGTCATTTGGTTTATGTGAGGCACCTCCATTGCCTTCACCAGAGGTAAGCTAGGTCCTGCCAATTAGAATTCTGTCCTGTTAACTTAAATTCAGAAGAAGGTCTGAGCCACAAAGCCATTGCAAACATATCTCAATGCATGTTAGACTAATGGGGCTGACAAATTGTTGGTGACAGCAGGAATGGCCTCACACACTGCTGGGAGATAAAAACCAAAACCTATATTTAGAGGTTTGTGGGTACCCAGCTCAGTTCTTCCCAGGCAAGTAGAGAGATGCAACTCAGAGATCAGATTTCAGTTTTAATCAAGTAAGAGTATATTTGATTCAAAGATTCAACTAAAAGTATTTGCAAAGGAGAAGTTTTATGAATGTTATTAGACTAGGAACTTAACAACTTGCAACTTTGTGCTCACAGCAATTTGCAGATGTAGTCCTTTGCTAGCACAAATTTCTGATGCCTTGCTATATGACCTATTGGCATCAGCACCATCAGTTTATAGTGTCATTAAATCATGATTGCTCAGCTGGAGAACATTCTCCAACTCAGTGAGGATGACACCTTTCCTGGGCAGATTGGGTGGAAAGACGACAGCCCACATCACAAAATCTAATCTGCGCCGAAACTCACATGATTCCGGTGACTTAGTTTTCCTCAGACGCATAGCCTCTGAGAATAGTTTTCCTCAGATGCATAGTCCTTTTGCACAAGTGGAACCAGGATCAGTTTCTGCTTTGGCAACCTTCCCAAATCAAGCCCAGAGACATTAAACTAAAAAGATGTTTCTTCTAGCTCATTATGGCAGTCCCTCTATATATACTACTAAAGTCACCACACTAGTAAAACACTTGCTTGCAGCAAACTTGATTTTTGTTCACTGTAAATGGTATACAAATGTCCTTAAGCTTTCAAAAGCTCACTCCTAAGTCTTGATTTGTGAAACTCGTATGCACACATTTTCATAGAATCATAGAATCATTAAGGTTGGAAAAGACCTCTAAGATCATCAAGTCCAACCATCAACTAACACCACCATGACTCCTAAACTAGGCTCTGGAGTGCCACGTCTACACCTTTTTTGAACGCCTCCAGGGTTGACGACTCCACCACCTCTCTGGGCAGTCTGTTCCAATGCCTAACCACTCTTTCAGTAAAGAAATTCTTTCTGATATCCAATCTAAACCTCCCCTGACGCAACTTGAGGCCATTCCCTCTCGTCCTATCGCTAGTTTCTTGGGAGAAGAGTCCAACACCCACTTCACTACAACCTCCCTTCAGGTAGTTGTAGAGAGCAATAAGGTCTCCCCTCAGCCTCCTCTTCTCCAAACTAAACAACCCCAGTTCTCTCAGCCGCTCCTCATAAGACTTGTTTTCTAGACCCTTCACCAGCCTCGTTGCCCTTCTCTGGACACGCTCCAGCACCTCAGTGTCCTTCTTGTACTGAGGGGCCCAAAACTGAACACAGTACTCGAGGTGCGGCCTCACCAGTGCCGAGTACAGGGGCACGATCACTTCCCTACTCCTGCTGGTCACACTATTCCTGATACAAGCCAGGATGCCATTGGCCTTCTTGGCCACCTGGGCACACTGCCAGCTCATGTTCAGCCGGCTGTCAACCAGCACCCCCAGGTCCTTTTCTGCTGGGCAGCTTTCCAGCCACTCTTCCCCAAGCCTGTAGCATTGCATGGGGTTGTTGTGACCAAAGTGCAGGACCCGGCACTTGGCCTTGTTAAACCTCATACAATTGGCCTCGGCCCATCGATCCAGCCTATCCAGATCCCTCTGCAGGGCCTTCCTTCCCTCGAGCAAATCGACACTCCCGCCCAACTTGGTGTCGTCTGCACACTTGCTGAGGGTGCACTCAATCCCCTCATCCAGATCATTGATGAAGACATTGAACAAAACCGGCCCCAGAACTGAGCCCTGGGGAACACCACTCGTAAGTATGTAGCTATAAAAGCCAGAGAGGGTCATGAAGACATTAGGAATGATTTACAGAAATTATGTAGCCACACTTATTCTAAACATTTCTCAGCTCTGGACTGATGCTTGTTGCATCTAACATCTCAAATTAAGTCGCAATTTTAAGATATAATGACACATTAATATATAATTATTTTGTTCAGAATTTTTTTCTCATTTTCGCTGTTTGACTAAGACTACAAGTTTTAAACCTGTATTTTGTTAAGTAGAGCATGACCTCATAAACATAACTATAGGCCTGTTTTAATACAGTATAGTGTCTGGGAGATTTTTAAGTCAAAGCTGGTAGTAACATTTCTGCATTTATCTTTGTACTGGAGCAAACACAAGATTAGGACAAATACTTTATAAATTAATTCATTAATTCAAATAAAGTTTCTGCATAAAATACAAAGACTCCAGATAAATATTAAAATATTTGCTAAGGGAAAGCAAGCCACATTGTGGGGAGAGAGCTACAAACACTGCTATGCCTTTTCTTTGACTTCTGTTCTCTTAAGGTTTCCTCAGAGTTACAGTGACAGTCTCAAGTAAGTATGGTGCAATCAAACCAAGTAGTCATTTGACGCAAAAGGGTCATGCACTAGTTGTAAGCATGCTATGGGCTCCTTTGTCTCCTGTTGAAGCGTTAATAAGATTTCACAGAGCTGCTTCCTGCCAGAATTGCTAAGAAGTTGCTTTCAGCTACACATAAGGTGCTTTCCTAACCTCCTGTTCCTTGGCGTTCACATCAGTGACTCACAAGGAAGGATTAAAGTTGTGTCCTTGAAGTTCACCGAAAGCCAGAAAGTCTCATTTTTTAAGTATAACAATCCTTTTGCAAACTCTGTAGTATTCGCTTCCTATAATTGACTCTTATTCCAAACATCACAATGTCCCCACTGGCTTGGACCAAAGAGCATTCCTAGTCCAGGCTCTGTCACCGACTGTGATGGTTAGCAGGTGCCTAGAGAAGAGAGTAAGAGCGAGATGAACACACAGTGCCTACTTAACCAGCTTAACAGTCAAAGGCCTAAAGACTTGTTGACTCACAGATTTTGCTTCTGTGGCTAAAAGCCTTTGGTAGATTTTTCTTCTATGAATTTGTCTGATTGCCACATCCTGTAGCAGCAAGTTCCACAGTTTAAAGACAAGCTGCAGAGAAGTACCTTCTTTTCAACCTGTCGTCTTCTAGTTTCATTTGACTCATGTTAGTTCTTAAATGGAAAGAGATTTTTTCCCTATTTACCGTCTCTGTTCCGTGTATCATTTCAGAGACTTCTATTATCCTTTTTTCCCCTCCACTCCTTTCCTTTCCAGGATGAAGAGTCCCAGTCAATCTATTCTTGCCTTGTAGTGAAAATGTTCCATACCTTCAACCTCCCTTGTCATCTTTGTACAATATTTTCCTAATCAGAGCACAGTCAAGTTTGTCTCACCTAAGACACACAAAAATGTCCATTTGTAACAAGTGGTGAATGAACTTCAGATAACTTCAGAAAGAATTAATTTGTATGGATGTTCATTTAAATCATGTTGCTTTCTTCAGATCCAAAGGTTTCCCCTCCTGTGCTCACAGCAGAAAGCTGTGAATCCCACAACCAGTTTCTCAGGTGAGACTCTCGGTTATCCTCCTAAATAATGTCCTCACTCTGCTCTCTGCCTTTCCCTCATTTCCTAAACTCTGATGGAAAAATGGCTGTGGTGCCTCATGCCAATGGATCCACACTCCAGTGAGGACCAAGGGAATCTTAGTTACTGCAAGAATCTTGATGCTTGCAAAGCATGCGGTTTTATAGATGTTTACTTGTAGGCACCTCCTTTCCACTGAAGACTTTTATGATTAAAATTTAAATCCGTGATCTACAAGGGTCTGATTCACAGCCAAAGTCATTAGACTTCTATAGACTTTACTGACCTTTGCTTCTGACCCATAAGGAATCACAAAAGGATGAACCAGATGGTGACACTATATCACTGAAACATACCTTGCATCTTGCAACAATAAACCACACCAAAACTAGGACTGACATGAAAATAACACTAAAAAGATGTCTTAGCCACCAGGAGACTAATACACCTGTGTTATGCCAGTATCAGCACTTATTGAAACTCTACCCCCACAAATTATAGAGAAAGCACATTTGCAGATTTCCAAATCTCCAGTCAAATCCCATATTAAACAGAGACAATGACTGTTCAGTTTAAATGGATCTTTGAACATGTTTGCAATAAATCCCACAAGCCTTAAACTTTTATTATGCCAGCACTTACTCTGCTGATTTACAGTCTGACTAAAATGAAGAATCCTCATGGTTGGCTCAGATAACATCCTCTTACAGGATTTCACAAAGACAGGTGAAGAAGATTAAATAAAGCAAAATAATGGATGGAGAACTGGTGCGTGACAACCTATTCATCTCCTCACTTGTCACACAAGTGCAACTCAAAGATTTTTCTTAGCTTCAGGTCCATACTTGTACTTACAAAATCTTTTCATCACAAATTCTAATCAAAACAGATCATGATGATAATGAAAGACAGTTTATTTGACAGTTATTATCCAATAACTTAGTATCCCACAGTACTTTCTAACCTATTCAGAATGGAAAAGATTTTAGGACAAAAGAGTAGGACCAAAGTTCACTAAAGTCTAGACCCAAGTTCCCAGCACCAATCTGTCTGCACTGATGGAAGGATGATAAACAACTTGAGAGTGCCAGATATCATTAGGGATCTGGTTTTAATATCCACATATGAATATATATCTAGAAATTCCTCTAGCCATGTCCCCCCCTTTATTTTATGTTTTTACTGTTTTGTACTAAGACATGCCAAATGCACAAACTAACAAACTGGGAAGCATACAAAGATATCAAGTCCATTTCTGCTGAGCTTTAACACAGCATAATATGCCTAATAAGAGACGCTAGAATGGATGCTGGTTATCTATATCTTTAGTCAACTGCACAATTTAAAAAGTGAAAGGAGCAGAGCACCAGGAGGAAGAAAGTTAAATCAACCTAATGAAAGATTTAGACCTGGGAAGGGTGTGACAATGCCACAAAGGAGGTCACTAGCAGAGATAGGACTAGGGTCAGGGCTCTACCTAAGGCTCTTGATTATTAATTCACCGCTACTTTGTAGGCCAACCTATCCCTTGGCAATCAGGATGAGGCCATTTCATTCCACTCAGGAAAATTGCCTGGAATTATTGCAATTCAATAATATGTGTAGATAAGTGGGAAGGTGTGGCAGAGAGCTGAAAGAGAGAAATAAGTTATTAGATACAGAAGGCAGTGCAGAGGCAGCCATATGTGCATGAAAGATGGAAAGACGACCAAAACTGAGAACAAAGCCAGAGTGTTTAAATGCCAGAGATGTGTAATTAAAAAGAGGTTTTCCTTTAAAGAAAAACAGAAAATAAATAAACTGTTTAAAAAAAAAAATCTTTTCCACTGCTTCCGTTCTGAAAATCTCAGAATTTAGTTTATATTTTGCCTTTTGCATTGTTTGTGGTTGGAAAAGTTCAGAATACAATGGCAGGTATGCCAAACCAAGCCAGTATTCAACATCACTTTCAAGTTGACCTACAGCTCCCTACTAGGATCAAAGCCAACACTCCTCAATCTCTCTGTCTGAACTTCTCAATCTACACTGGCTGTTCTACCTGGCAGCTGCCAATACAGGGACTTTTGCCTCTGACATTTCATTTTCAAGTGCATAAAATTAAACTGTAGTTCTGTGATTTACTCACCTGAATCACAGTCTTTACTAATGTATTTGAAACAGCAATGTTCTCCCAATATAACCCTCCTATGCACATACTGTACTGCTGTCAACTAGGAGTAATCCTGGTACAGCTTATCAGGTGTGGTACCCTCAGTCAGGTATGGCTAGCACAGATGCCGCCTGGCCTGGCCAAAGTGATCAGAGCATTTCGTTGACATTGGTACAACCCACACTCCTATCCCGAAGTGTCCAACAATTAAATAGGACCTCCACTGCTTTTTTCCTCTACAACATTAATTTCTGGGCACAGACCCATTTTACTGCAGCCGACTTAATGCCTTACAGAGTTACATGTTGAACTTTGGAAGGCAAAGAGCGTCTTCCATGTTTCTATGTCCAATACCTAGCATAAAGTTATTACTGCAGTACAAAGACTCTATAAGGTCAGTGCAAGTTATTTGCACATTCCTATTCTGTGCTGTTTATAATGGGGTTAGAGTCTTCTTCTGAGCCAAAACACAAGAAAAATGAAGACATTGGTATGTTATTGTGTAAGGTAGTGTAGAACAGCTACTCAAAACAGAATAGGACAATATACCCGTGCAAGAATCCCCTGGAGAGCTGGATAAAACGCTACAGCAAGGACAGAGAGATATGTCAACAGACATTTTGTGCATTTGAAGAGAGATCCTGCACAGTTTGTGTGGCTTCCTGCTCACCTCACTAAGATGACATCCAAAGTATAGAGCTTTGCTCCTGTGTTCAAGCGGTTAATTCATAAAGGTTCTTCAATCCAATGGTTGTCTAAACTTTCCCAGTCAAAGCATACCGAGGCTGCCCTAGTGGGACTGCAGATTTAAGTGAGCGGTTTGCAACTGCTAGTCCAGAATGAGAGGAACTGGTGGGCTTGTCCTGTGTGAAGGCCACAGGCTGAATCAGTCAGCATTACTTTGTAAAGGCTGTGGCTGAGAACAGGACTCCTTCTGACACAGGTATGTGAACTTGTTGGCTGCAGGTGAGTAGTTTACTTGCATATCAAAGCAATATTCCAGAGCAGAGTTGCCCAAAGAAAACTTCTTATCCTCAAAACACTGCCTTTGATCGGTGTAAACTTAAGGACAAGGGAGCAATAACTGACTCCACCCTTCTTGCCATTTCACTGTACTGATTCATGAGTGAAAGATATCTGTTATTTACAGGCACCTGCATCACTGCGTGCAGTCACATCACAGCCTCCTGATGGACTGGAACTTTATTAGGATAGTGTTTCTTAGCCACAAGTAAACATGCACAAATTTGCAAGTGCACTTTGTTTTCTGGTCTAGTCTAAACAGGCTGATTCCCTCAGGATTGCCAGGCTTGGGGACTTAAGGTGTCCTTGGCTACAGTTTTCCCCTACCTGTGAATGATTAAGTTAATCTACTTACTCTGTAAATAGCTTACTGCTACAGAAAGGAGGACAAATAAGCAAAGCAACAGAGATTAGCCCTGTACTTTACATTCAGCCCTTTCACACTCGCTGCCTGACCTGCAACAGGAAGCAGCATCTGCCCACCATCTGTCAAGGCAGATACAGCAGAGAAAATGTGACAGAAACCAATACAAAATACAAACTAGAGATTGGCAATGGAGAAAAGTTGACATGCAGTCATATGGCCAAGAAATTTAATTCAAACCTCCTAGGGCCTACACAGTGCCTTCCACACAGGTCCTTCCTTACAATCGCTTTCATCATAACCAGCCGGCGAGCAGTAATAGCTCAACAGAAATATGCCAGAAGCAGACCTTTTTTTATACCTCAGTTCCTCCAATCCCTACCAAAAACCTCTGTCAGCCCAGCAAAGCGCTCTCTGTGTCAGAATAGAGGTCGCTTACCTTTGAACAGAGATTTTGGTCCAAACACAGACAAACCTTTCTCAGAATCTACAAAGCCTGCAGTTCACTACTTACCTATCCAGAGTGTCCTGAGGCACTTTACTCCCTCCAGCTCTGCTGTTGACACTGGCATTCTTGTTGGCAGTCATGGTCATTTCTGCTTTCTAGAAATGTGGATATCTGTGAGAAGAAAAGTCAATTAGGCTTCAACAAGCCCACATGACAATTAACCTTCAAGACTGCTAGAAGTACTATGCTGTATAAAGGCAGAACTCCGGGCTGCTTTTCATTCTATAAAATGCAATCAGTCTAGTTATGAGTCTGAAAAACTAAGCCTTACCACTCTACTGCTGCTCTTTCACATCTACAGCCAAGTTTATCAGAGCCCAGTGCTATAAAGGGAGATACCTTATGGGAATTAGGTGTATGCTTCAGGTTCTGGCATGTCTGATGAACAGAGCCTGATACTGAGTTCACAAAATATCACAGGTTTGGTGTGGTTCTTCCATCCATCAGTATATGTGGAGAACCCAGTAACTGCACTGTGTGATACTTGCAAATACCATAGCCATGACTGGCATTTTGGCCACACAAAAGCTCCAAGGAACGAAGAAACTTTTCACAATTTTAAAGTGCAGCTCTATTAAGGAAATATTTTCTAAGAGTGAAATATATTCAACGGCAAATATGTTGCATATAATTTTCAAATCTGCTTGTGATATGAAAATATCTACAAGTGGTTTTCTCTGTTGGCCCCATGATTCTTTAAATAAAATTGTCTTAGGACACTTTTAAGACCTCAGGTAATATAAAGAATCATTACTAATTCCTAGTTATTTCCCAGTAATTTGATAACAACCCAAAAGCTGTAAATTTAATTTCAGCCATGGTAAAAACCCTATATACCCAGTTAAGTGCCCAAAAGATGGGCCTTACTTCTGTAACATTGCTGCATACCAGCAAAGAAACAGCCCAGTACCATGATTTATTTTGCCCTCATCACTCTTTCTTAATAGGAACACCATGTGGTGACTGAAGGGAGAATATGATGATACGGATATCGGCCAGGATATAATCCCAAGGATGTAAAAGCGGTAACCTCTGCTGGCACATGCTCTGGGTGGTTTTTGAGATGCTCCTTAGTTTACAGGCTAAAATATCTACCATGGTTTGCAGCGCTGCCACCCGGGGTCTGACGAGAACTACCAATTTTTAGAGCCATTAACAGCACAGTTAATGCAAAAATAAGGAGTATTACAAAACTTCTTGTTTACTCAAACCCACAGTAAGTCCAGACTGCTTGAGAAGCCAGCTGTAATATGATGCTAAAAGCAAGCTGGGTACTGACAACACACAAAATCCTTGTACAAACAGACCCATCACGGTGAGGAGGACATTCTCTAAACCACTTTATTCCAAACTGTTCTGCCACAAATAAGGTCAGAAAATCTCCCATGGATTGCAGCTCCAGAGGCAGAGTCTAATAATGCTGACCACAGACTCCAGGTCTACTCGTCCTTCTCCGATTTTCCCAGATTAAGTAAAGATTTTTTTTCCCAGTTGGTAACATTTTTTCTATACTGAAGCTCCCCAAATTCCTCCAGTGTTTCAGTGTTATTGTTAGTGTTACATTATCAAGATAATGGGACTGTAAAGAACTGCCTGTTCTGATTGGAAAAGGGCTTGCTTGGGACAAGAAAGGAAACACGTTGATGCTGGCCAAGCTTTCTAGGACTGTGCATTCCACAGGGAGCCAGCAGATTTTTTAATGTTTTCCACTCACCAATTCAATGCCTTTAGTGTGTTAAATTTGAATCACTTATTAGCAATTAAGGTGAGAAAAATAAGAGATATAAATGTGGCATAACACGAATAACAACTGTTAGCATGCGTTACATTCGTTTTCCAAGACTTGCTTTTCTGTTCAAGACCAAAAGAAGCCAAATGGACCCTCAGAAAGATGGGATATTGACCTGACACATTAATAAAAAAAAAAAAAAAAAAAAAAAAGAAAAAAAAAAAAAAAAAAAAAAAAAAAGGATAGAAAACAGCAACATAAAAGCACATTAAGAGTCCCCTTTTCCCATACCCAAAATCGAATGGAAAAAAAAATATGCATATATATGCATCAGGTTGCTTGCTTTTCATGGGAGGTTTGCCCTTCTCAAATTTCAGCTTCTCAAAAGCTTGATAAAAATCACTGTGGTCAATATAAAAAAAAGTGATAATTTAAACCCACATTTCAAAGCCACCTTAAATGTCAAATAGGCCCAACTGGTTTGTTTTCAGGCAAAAGAGGAATTGAGTTCTAAAAGAAAATTTCACAAGATATGTTAAATTTAGTGACTTAAGTTTGTTTCTTCCCATGCAGTTGAGACTTTGGTATATATGGTGATATCAACTGACTTTTCTATGCAATTTTTCTTTAATGCTTATTTTGCATGAATATTTTACTGCAGGTGATGCTGGTATCATCCCAGCATATGCAGAGAAAATACAAATAACTTGAACATGGCAGAAAAATAGTCAATCAACAATTTACAGAGGTGCCTGGAAGCAAGGGCTTAATACCAAAAAAAACCCCCAACCCCAAAACCAAAACAGAGACAGAGAAAAAAAACTAAACTAAATTTTATGGTCATGTATCATGTTATTTCAGAGCCTTCGAACGAGTCTGACAGCCCTGTAAATTTATATAACTCATTGTATAGTAAGAATTACATCCCTTGGGCTTGTGTGAGAGCATTCTCCATCACAGTATTTGCAAATTATTCTTCACAAAGCAATGAAAACCAAAATCTCTCAAGTATTGTGACATACTGTTAAAAACAAATCCAAAAATAGTCATGTCACACAGATTCCGTGTTGCCTAGTTTACCATCTAACTACACTTTGCCTAAAAATGCAGAATTCTCTTTTATTTGTAAATGTAAATAATTATTCTGAAACCCTTATTTAGCCATAATTTGTGCTTTACTCCAGGTGTGGTCTCACTAATTTCACTAGGACAACTCTCAAATGGGTAATTTAATGAGCCCGGGATGGTAGAATCCGGACCTTCTTCATTATTACGTCCATTTTGTCTCAGACCTCCACAAACCATTTGGCAGGATCAAAGAGTAAAGACAACAGAAAAATATCAAAAATGGTATGATGGCAACATGGGATCTGCTTCTAGTACCAGGCAAGGTTCGTCATCCTGACAGAAAATGGCTGCCGCAATGCAGATATTTCCTAACAGATTTTTATAATTGCAGGAAGCCCCGATGACAGAATATTTCTTATGGATTATCTCCCCCCTCTTAAAGGCTTCCTTCCACTTCCAAACTGGTACAAATGAAAGTGTGGCCTGGAGCTTTTTTACAGACAGGTGGGGCAATGAAAAACATCACACTTTGTGCTAATGAACCTTACGGCACCATGGAATCTTTAATTCCATTAACAGGTATTAGCAGGGGACGTGTAAATCCTACACTCCTCCCCCTTGCAGTTTAAAATTATTCCTAGTTTCCTAAAGCATCCCAACACTTTGGAAGCATCACTCCCACTCCCACTATAGTGCAAGTTGTTCCTCAGCCCACTCCCATTCACAAGTGGTTCAGGGCTAGAGCTAGGCTTGGAGCAAACACCTGAAAAGTCACAGCAATCAAGAGTGCTTTATTTGTACTACTCGAGAGCCTCTTGAGGTCTCAAGAAAACCTTCTGCTTTTTTATCCACGAAGTATCCACCAGTTCCTGCACTGCAAGAACTGATTCCCTCCTCTCCTTCTGTGTAAGGTGAATAACATTGAGCCTAGTTATTCATGTCTAGGCTCAGATGTCTTATACATGTATTAGATCAACAGATGTCTTAGAGGAAACATCTTCATAATTTGAATCATTCCATCTTCTATTCTGTTAGTATTATGGGAGCAGAAGAGGACTTTTCATTCGAAATTTCTTCACCTCAACAGACATGTGAGATTTTTGTTTGTTTGTTGGGGTTTTTTCGTTGTTTTTAATACTATGCCTAGTATCTCTTCTTATTCATGTGGTCCTTCTCCCTACTTAGACTTAAAACAGATTCATTGCACTCCATTTTCTGCACTCATTTCTAAAGCATATTTTACATTAAATATACAGTTCCAATAAAAAGTCCTTCAAGTATGTTGCAATGCTTCAAAGCCAGTTTTCTGAGCGTCAGGAACACTAGCACTGTTTCTCTGGCAGCTTAATGAAGAAGAATCCAGATTCCACTGCTTATTGATGAACACTGAACTCACAGAAGGAGAAGACAACACGTACATGGCTCCAGCCCTCTCAGCCAGGCATTCGCTGGGACCCAGGCTGCAGCACAGAGCAGATGAAGTTAGGAAGGTGGCAAAGAATATATGCAGGGTTTCTAATGACTTGAGAAGGGAGCCTTTGAATGTAGGCTCCCAAGTTCTCTCCTGGCATTATCACTAACGCAGGTGCAAATTCTAGAAAGAAAATGTGTATGTCCAGCAAGGACATCAAGTATGTTCATAAGACTTCTCTGCTCTGGACTTCTGCTGTTATTTTTGGGAGAGGTTTGTCGGTGACAGTTCACTGTATGTAAAGTCCTTGTTGTCTCATGTGTTGCAAAGATTAACCTATACTTAACTATCCTAGACCGAACGAATCTGTACTGCAATCAATATAATTTATAAGGTATACTTTGGATTCTTGAGATCTGCATATGTTCTGAAGCCTTTTAAGGCAGATTATTTTCCTCTTGGATTTCCACTGATCTGGGATCTGGAAAATACAGGGAAATATTATTGCTCTGGTCTGCCCCACAGGGCAGAGACCTGGAGACATAACAGGAAGGTATTCCAGGGAAGAACTACAGGCTGCTAAGACAAACTCGTGCTTTTGAAAATGTACCTTGGAATAAAGACAAACTCTCAGAAATGTATTATTAATAATAACCAATTTAGTCTACTTATTTTTCTCTTAACAGTAGCTGCAGCAGAATGTCTCTAGGCATTGAGAAGTTAGTTTAAAACACTAATATGCTTTTCTGAGTGCTTTAAGGAAATCTTGCCCACATTTCAAGAGGTGTTGTATAGCTCAACTTTTATTTAAGAGTTGCAGCTTAGCTTTGTGGCAATTTGCCTATTCCCTTCCAGCAAAACAGATAATTATGTCCTCCCAGAACAACATCAGTTCTGATGAACTGGTAAGTCCTATAAAATCTTTAAAGATTTCTGCCTTGAGAGGGCTTCTGTAGAGACTCCAAAGAACATTTTTATAAGAACTACATGCTTTTATCAGGTATACCTGTTATCTAAGCTGGGCCACTGTAAGTTTAATCATGCAATACCATACAAAGTAACAAAAAGAGCTAAATGACCTGCTCAGCCAGGACTTGGCATGGACATATTCAGAAAGTATTAATTCAACTATCTCATCCCAAATTTAGGCTTTACAGCACACAGATAGCCTAACTATGATCACATCAACAGGCTTCTTGCAAGACACGAGAATTAACTGCCTTCAAAGCTAGTCCTAAAGACTGGAGAAACAGACATTGTGCTATCAGCAATGTGTACATGCCTGAGCCATATTATGCTCTAGCGTAATCTCTAAATGAGAAAAAAGATCAAGCCATTCACACAGCTACATATATCCAAGTCCCTTACTGAGAACAAGTGACAATGTCTGTGGATAACAGAGCCAAAGGAAGAGGGTTTGTCAAACTTCTCATCTTTACAACACTGCAAAAGGCACAGATTTTAACTGGTATTATCTCCACAGTCTCATCCAAAGTTTCCGTCCCTACAATCCACAGACCGCCTGTTTCTAATCAAGTCAACGAAGGGTCTCTCTGCTAGGCTTTCACAACTAGGTGACAAGTTTACTTCCAGCACAAACTTCCTACTACAATCAATAGTGGTGGTGGACTTGGTTGTCGTTGCAGTCTCGCAGTGCCAACCCACCTTCTCAGCAGTTAAGTCCCCACTGAACTGAAACTGATAATATTAGGAAACTGATATTGTGGCACGTATTGGAGGGGAAAGAAGTTACCTCCCCTCAGCGTAGGCTGGTAGACCTGGGCAGCTGCAGAACCAGGCAGGTGAAAAGCAGGCACGCTGCCTAGAGCAAGGACAGCTCTCCACTCACCCCTCACCCTCCTTTCCTATTTTTCTACCACCTAAAATGCCTTCCCCTTCTTCTGGTATTCTTGCACTCGCCTATTTCGTGCCTTCCTCATTCTGTCCCCCTGACCCTTCTTTACCTTCTTATTACTTTATTTATCTTCCCTCAAGCTGTTTTTTCCCTTGAATTGAAAACGGGCAATACCTGGTGGAGAGAACAGACCTCACTTGGAACACACTGCAGTCCAAAACTTGTGTCCAAATGTAAGAATTCAGTGCTAAGCTCTTCAATTACCTTCAGCACTTCTAGGGCAATCACAGCTTCAAAATGGAAGGAAAACAACATGAAAAATCAAAGAGACCAGTGCTACCATGCATACTCGCTTGTCTTTTATGAAGGAATTTTCACTAATACTAGAGTGACCATGCTTCTCAGACTATGGAGGGAACATTATATTTGAAAAACTTTTGAACATAATTATGGGAACTCTCTGGCACTTAGGGTGTTTGCTTTACCTTGCTTGCTTCATTATTAAAAAGGACCAATAAGGTTTTGTTTGTGCTTTGCTCTCTTTACATCACTGGAATTGTATCTCAGCTGAAAAAGCTGGACTGAATCCAGCCTTTGGACTGCATCTTTCTTCCTTTCTGCATAAGGGAAAGACGTATTGATTTATGCCACATCTAGTACGGTCTCTGATAGCCGCTTTTCATCTAGCTAGTAGCCTATACAAGACCTCCTTCAAATTTAGATAAATTACAGCTATTGTACCAGCAGGGAAGTAACTTCACTGTGACTTCTTCTGACTTGTTTGTGCTAAATGAGTGCTTAAAGAGCTCTCACTGAATATAACAAGTTCACATTTATTGACAAATCAAACTGGAATAAACTGAAGGTTCCTTTAAAATTGACTGCTCCCCAGGGAAGCGAGAATGAGATATTAACAAAAAATATATGGCTGCTATTGAATCAGATGTTAGTATTTTCCTGTGTAGTTTGAAGAAAAGGTTTGTATTTTGAAAATACATTGACTAGTTCAATCTTAACTATCTTGATTTGAGATACCAGGGTAGAAAGAGTTTACAATACTTAACAGTACAATTAGCTGGTATTATTATAAACTCAGAGGAATCTTAACTATGCATTTTGGGGGCAGTGTGAACTCACATGGCTTTAGCCAGTCATGAAACACACCCTCACACTGCCCTGAAAACTGATGTCAATCTGAAATGCTAGTGTCTTATTTTCTCATGCCTACGCTAGTCACACTTTCTCACCCCATTACACTCATACAGCTATCTGGTTCAGGGAAGTGATTCATCTGAAAACTCACCGTTTGGGGGTTTTTTGTTTTGGTGAGGCTGATTTTTCAGCCATTCATTTGGGTTCTTCTGGACTGTCAGGAAAACATACCTTAGAAATGCCTTCAAAATATGTGTTACTTAAAACTAAATTTGCATGCTTTCTCATTAAGACAGAAATATTTTTGATTGTGGACAGCACTCTAAATGTTATAAATATGTTCCTACAGTGTATAAAATACAATTTTGGCCTTGCAAACATGCAACCTATATTTCCTTTTAATTTTTTGAGAACAAAAAGAGACAAAAAGGATAAAAACATTCATCAAGATATTTTCTCTCTGACATGGATGCAGCAGAAACTCATGTATTTAATGAAACAAAAACTTTTAGATTTCATACACTAAAATTTTATTTTAGATGCAAGGCATCCACATTACTCTCACGTGGCTTCAGCAAGCAAAATATGTGTGCACCCCAGATCTGCATCAGGCTTTACTACAGAAAAGTGATTTCTTGTTTCCTTCTGCTGTACTTGAGTCACAATCTGGTAAGTCCTTTCAACAAGCCCTATAATAAACTTAACGAAGACCTATTTGTTGAAAGCCCTCAGTCATCGCATTTTGCAACAAAGTCTTAGTACAAAATAATCAGAGGCGTATATATTTTAGCCTTTGCAACATAAACATTTCCATGATGACCAGACATCGCTATGAAAACAGCCTACTTACAAATTGTGCCTAACATATATCACAGTTCCTCAGCATTATTCTTCCTTTGTCCTTTTCCTTCATCCTCAGGATATTTGCATGAAAACACCAGTTCAAGTCTGGGGAGCTCACCTGCTCCTGTTGCTTATTCCTCAATGAAGTCATAGTCCTCTAATTGCAACATCAACATCATTTGCACAATAATGAATTGTTTCTTGTGACACAAAAAAAAACCAGATTAAAATTTTACTAAGGAATGAGAGTAGATTAACTTTAAGGAATAAAGATTCTTTTTCATTAATATTTTTTGCATCGCAAAGAATATGAGAAAATAGACCGCCCTGTGGTATTTCCCACAGGGTGTCACCAGTCCCTAAAAACATCACAATATAATTCAAAGCACAGTTCACTGCTTAGTACAGACTGCCTGGGAGCACAGGCTGCAGCGGAGGCACAAAGTGAACAAACCAAGCTGAAAGTCTTAGTAAGTCTTATAAGGAACTTTCCTGTTGAGCTGACACTGATGACTGAACCTTCTTCACCCCAAGGCTGACTGACAAAGTCTGGTGGACAGCTGAGAAGCATCCTGACTTTGCAACTACAGTAGGTTCTGATTCATTAGAGCACCATGTGAGGCAAAACATGGGTCACAGCTACAATACAGAGTAAGCTGCTGTCCCCAGTATTGTTAGCACATCTCCCTTCCTGCCAGAGACACGTGGCTCCCACTTAGGGCACCACTAGAGTGCAAACTGCAAAATTAATAGCAGCTATATGCCTCATACAAGGTTTTAATAATACGTGATGGGAAGAAGTAGGATCTTGATGCAGCTGCACAGGGACTTGAGAGGGAGGGATTCAGTCTTCATTTTGCCATACATTTCTTATGAGTCACTGGGTAAATGGCCTGAGTTATGCTAGTTAAGCTATTTCCTGACTACTTCTGTGTACGGACATCTTTTCTAGAAGCAAGCTGTGCTGCCCAGGAATGTCTGAAGTACACTCAGCCATATAGATATTATACATATATTACATTGTACTTTAAATCTGAATTAAACTTTCCAGTGTACACAAATTACCTTAATTTTCATTTCTCAATTCATACTCTATAACGGAGAAACAAGTCAGAACTTGTCTGTATGCAGAGGAGAATTTACAGCATCCTAAATACTCCACACGAACTCTCCATGCAGATGTTCTTAGTACATGTTTAGGGTAGGTAACACACTTTCCAAATCACCTTGTATAAGGGCATGCTTAGGAGTAAGAATATAACCACTAAATTAACTCGGAGCAGGCAGTGAGCTATAAATGAATAACTTGGCTTCCCACTGCCTGTGCAAACAGACCCTTGAGCTTCTTCTCCCATGCCCTGAGAAACAGCAGTGAAGTTGACACTCACAAAGCTTGATAACGCTTGAAATGGTCTTCTGTTTTGCAACTGACTATTTGTGACAATGTGAAAAACTGTGCCACTGAGAAAAGCATGGAGATCGAAGGGTATAAATGGCCAACTTGGCCACTGCAGCTGGTGGCATTATTGTCATCTCTTTTCAAAAGGCCACAAGACTTCTTTTAGCGTGTTTGCCTCAGACTCCTTCTGAGGAGCCCTTCTTGAGAGCAGAGAGGAGGAAAGAGACCCACCAAAGGCCAGGATGTCCAGGGAGACACTTTGCTTCCAACCTCCAGACAGACAAGTGGCTGGTGCTGGCAGGGAGGGAAGAGGGACAAACAGATTTGTACCTCATCCTGACTCTCCTCCCCTGATAGGGTAAGCAGCAAAAGAAGGAAATTATCTGAAAAAGAAAGAAAAAAGGGAAGAGAGATATGCGGGGAGGAGGGGGGGAGGTCTTAGTGGAAAAGCAAACAAAGCAGCAAAATGAGAAATAAAACAAGGATTGATGAAAATGTTACTCCCAAATCCAGTGAGGCAGGTTAGGTCATTTGCCACACTGAGTATTCAGGTTCAGGCATGCTTTGTCAGGAGATTAGGTGACCTTCAGTATGCTGGCCCTGGCTGTAAATAAAGAGAAACAAAGTGGTTGCATTGTTCGAGTCACAGCAATAAAGCAAAAGCCCTGGATCAGCATCCAGTGTGTGTAACTGCCTTTCCCTGATGCTAAGCAGAACGGAACAGACAAGATGGCTAACAGGAGTAGAAGAAAATATGAGACCATTTAAGGACCAAGTTTGTACAGAGATCCAAACAGTGTTTTGCTCCCAGAGAAGGCTGTAAGGAGCATTCAGCAAAGGACAGTCTGAGGATAACCAACTCTCCTGGCCAATGCAGATGTCACCAGGAAAACTAACTTCAGAGGAAGGTGACAAGGAGCACCTGGAGAAGGATGTGGAATTGATGCTTCATGAGTGTCAGGAGGATTGAAAAATGGAGGTCTTCAGCAGAAGTAACTGATGGCAACTACTGATGCTGTCCTGTGCAAAGTCCTTTGACTTCTCTCTAATACCATGCAGTAAAAGAAAACTAAATTCATCGGTATAAGCAGAAGGCAAGCTGACATTGTCACAAAGTGTTGTTTTAAGTTTCAAGCAGCAGTGGAAGATCTCTGATAGCAGTGCCTCAGTAAGGACAAGAACTGATATGTGGTGTTACTATGAATCTCCTTCTGTTTAGATCACTATGTCCTAGTAATCATGTTACTGTTCTGAGTCAGTAACTCCAAGAAGCAGGTCCTGTCCTAAGCTGCCAATGCTAACACTTCTAGTGAAGCAACTATTAAATTGGATGGACTGTCTCAGTATGATGACATAAAAGCATCCTGGGAGGATGAGGAACTGGCTGGAGACCTTATGGATGTAAATAGAAAATATTAGCCAAAACTGTCTTGGCTTGTACAAAGAGATGAGAACAACCTTGGGTCTGTCTCTTTTGCTCTTGGCAGTTACCCAGGGAATCTGTAGAAAGGCACAGAGAAGATCTTAATTCCCCTGTATCCAAAGTACATCCAGCAGTGACCCTGGACACAGGCATTAGCAGCAGCAAATGGGATGGCATGCAAGTCTGCTGTTTGTATTAGGGATTTGTGCAAGAACCATTCAGGAGAGGTATCTGTTTATGTTTAGAAATTTTGTTCTTGCACTTAAAGCAATGTCTGCAGGATGCAGGAGCTCTGAGCTGTGTTTGAGCTCTGACATGGATTTATTTTGTAGCCTTAGGAAAGCTGCTTAGAGGTGAGATCCTCAAATTCAGTGCCAGAGAGTAAACCCCATTGCCCACATTCTGCCATCTGGTTGAGTGGCCCATTTTCACAGAGCTGCTCCTATTTTTCCTACTCTACTTCAGAAATCTATGGTTTGATCTCTTCAAATATCATTGCTCTACCAATGAACCAGGAGTAACTTTATGACTTAGCTCACACACAAGCAGTGTGGACATGTTCTTTAGTAAGTTCAAGCTCTCCAGAAACATGGTGAGGCCCAGATGTGCAGCTATCACCAATGGTAAACACATCAGCAACAGAGACAAGCCATGCCTCACCATCTTCTGCGGTCACCGAAACCACCCTCTCCTGTCTGCTGTGGCTGCCTTCCTGCAAACTGGCATCTCTTGGGGCAATGAGCACCTGTTTTGGTCACAGTGGTTTTCTGATTCAGATTCCCTTCATGTTTATGAACCTCTTGGCTACTGCCTCCCTCTCCTTCAAACTCTACACATTCTAAGCCAAAACAAATAAAACCAAGCCCCCTGTGCTCCCAGGACAATAAACCACAGTGGGGTGTGAGCAGACTGACTGAGAGGGTGCGGTCCATGCCCTGCCTGCCTCAGCTCCTTCTCCCACCTCACACAACTGAACAGACAGAAAGGAAATATGGGAGAGAGAAGAATGGTGCCAGCAAAATTAGTGAACCTCAACCTTCCTCCTAGCCGTGCTGCTGAAACAGAGGAAGCATGCTAAAGAAGAAACAGGGAGGAGGGGTGAGGACCAGACAAACATCAGAAGAATCGAAGACTAGTAGAACAAGGGTGACATACTGTGTCAGAAAAAACACAGGTGGGAAACAAGGAAGTGAAAAGATTTTTAGAAGGAAAAAAGGCAATAAGAAACACCAGGAGGGAAGAGAAATATGCTCACCTTCCCCTCTACTCTGGGAAGGCACCCTGCGTCCCTCAGAGAAAGCAGCCCATCTTTCCTCACGCTCAGGGATGTTTTCATTCCATGGCTAAAGTTTTCCTCATGGAATAAACTTTGAATTTTCCCAAAGATACTTCAAGAAAAATGGATTTGCAATCCTGTGATAACCTGACATGAGACTTCACTGAAAGAGGCAGAAACTCCTGCTGTCCTGCAAAGCGGCTGCAACTCCATGAGCGTGGGAAGTGTCCAAACTCTGAGTAGCTGCTCATCCAATATAGAAGGCCAAACTCAAATCCAAACTCAAGTTTTTCAGTCCCTAATTCATAGGTAGAAGCCTCATCCCCCATGCACATACAGCCCTGTAGTGACTGCAGGAGACTAGCAGTTCCCAGACTCCTGCAGTTTCTTTAGATAATTGACTCGGGGCAGGGGGGGGGACGGGATGGGATGGGATGGGACACAAGGGGGAGGAGAAAGGACAGAGAGAATATTGGCAGCTATACCAGAATCACAATAACATAAACTAAGCGCAGCAAACTTCTTATTGCCTTTGTTAACAAAAATTGTAGTAGCTATAGCAACAGAAAAGGGGGGGCAAAAAAGCCCAAGACTTTTTAAAATCCCCAAAGAACAGCTTTCTAATATGGAAAAATCAAGATTTATTGCACCAGCAGCTCCCACAAGGCAGGGCTATAGTAGTGCACAATGGTTTCAATTAAAAGCACGAATCATTAACCAATGCAGCTGAGCTTAGTAGTTGGCAGACAACATCATCTCTTCCAGTGAGCCACAACTTCTTCAGAGACTGAACTAGCTTCTCTTGCTGTGTGATGTGCCCTTCAGTCCCATTTCTGGTGCCTTTACCTCATATCCTCTGTCAAGCCCTGTGACAGAGTGACTAATGCCACTGCTCAACAGAGAAAATCAGGGAATAAACTCCTGTGCTCGAGTCCTGTGCATATACCCCTTGCCAGCCATCACACACTGATATCTCTACAGGCACTGCCCGTGGTGTGGCACTGCACTGCACACTTAGCAAGCATCTCAGAGAGAACAGCATTTTGGTCCCCTGCTGCCTGTGTGTATTTTCCTTCTCAAATACACACACTCGCAAGCTCAAAGAGGGGAGGAATGTCTGGCACTTCTGCGGTGACTATCTGGCAGAAGCACCACTCCGTTTTCTGGCAACTCGACCAGGGTCTTAGAACAATTATTTCAGTTACTGATTCAAGCGCTGGAGACAGAAGATCAAGTTACATTTCTCTCCAGCCATCAACACTAATTCAGTTTTCACTAAGTCAGCCTTGCTGGAATTTCACTCTTCCACACTAAAACAAAAAAGGAAAGTGTGAATCAACACTGAAAAGCCATTAGAAGAAACATAAGGAATTTCAAGAGTTGCCCTTCACAAATGTAAAAAACACCAATAAGATCCAATAGAGAAGGGGCTGTTTCTTCCTCAAAGGGATATTTTTATAAGCTAAAATGATGAAGAACTGAATCTATTCCAAAGGAATGGTACCATGGTCCTCAGTTATATCCACTGGCTTCATAACTACTGTGTAAATAAGTTCTCTTACTACTACAAGCTGGTTTATGAATTTGTAGAGACCATCTTCCCAGCTATCGCTCAGTCACAGGTGTACGCAGCCGTCAGAAGCAGAGGCATTTTTCCCAAGAAAAGAGTTCAGCTCCCACAGCACTGACCTTTGTCATCTGCATGAAAGGAAAGTTTCGACAAGCTACCACAAGCGTAAGTGTTATAAATCTCCTTTCATCAGGCCTCCAACCACTAGACAGCGAAACAACTGGAAACACTTAAACCTGTTTTAACATTCCTTGTAGTAGGAGGCAGCGAAACACCCACCCACCCACCGGAGCTGATTGCAGCCACCTAACCGCTATGGACTGTGGCTCCTGCCAACAGAGGGTTTCTGTTGAGGCTTCCAGGAGTAACAGCCGTTCCCAGCAGAGCAAGAAAGTCAGGCAGCGGCCGCAGACACGCTAGCTCTGTTCCCGTGTACACTGCATTCAGAGTGGCAGAAGGGAGCGAGGGGGTTTTAGACAGAGGCAAAACAAAAACAAATCCACAAACAAACCATGAGTGATACCAAATATCTTTTAAACCTTTCCAGGCTGCAAGATGGTTTTTGATGATTTGAAAGAGCTTCTCCTCTTTCTTTTTATAAAAGTAATTTACGTACTGCTGTGTACATGACATGTTAGAGACCTCTCAAGAGACCAGCCGCTGTTCCAAAGAACTTACACTTCTATGATAGGAATTTCATAAATGAAGGCACTAACTATCTTCCCAGATGCAGGTTTGAATAGACCTACTGTACTGGTGAGTTCTGCTGAGGGAACAATCTTTCTTCACAGTCTGCAGAGGAGTAAAGCTGATGCAGAGCAGCATTACAGACTTAACCATTTCATTCTTTCATTGGAGAGGACCAAGACCCGCAGCAGCAGTCAGACGAGCACCACCGCCCCTCAGTCCTGCAACTGAGACCCCAGCCTACAGCCTTGTGCAGACTGCTCCTATGCTGCATCTTGCATGGGTAATTCTGACCTCCCAAATCCCACTTCTCTGCTCGCATTGCACGTCTTAACAGCTGTACTGCCAGGGAGGGCACGAGAGTATGCAGCCTCAAAAACATGTCAAGAAGAAAGCGTGATCCCACTCCCTTCCATTCAGTTGGATGTGTCCAGGAAGAACAAGCAGCCAGTGCATTCAGGAATAGGGTCCTCTTTCTTGTTTTCAGGATTGGCTGCAGTGCCGTAATGTGCTATTGCTTATGTTTAACAATATTAAAACAAGTAACGTGAACTTGAAATATTTGTGTGAAATGATTAATTTTATCCAGACAGCATTTGGACTGTCACTCCAGCACCAGCATTTCTACCCAAAGTTTTAGCACTGGTGTTCCTACTTTAACTCAATTCAAAATTGTGAGTAAAATATAATTTAATAGCAATTTGATTTTGCAATGATCTCATTGAAAAGGCATATCCAGCATTGCCTTTGCAACACTGAAACGGCCACAGGATAAGCCTGAGGGACATAGATTAACACTCAGATCAGATACAATTTCAGCCCCTTCTCCCTTGCAGGGAAAGTTTTGGCCTCTTGCCAAGCAGAGAGCATTCCATACACAGTAGGGTAAATTCAGTATAGCACCCATATGGAAATATCTTCTGCAAGACAAGGCCAGGGTGTAAAAACTATTATCTGAACACATGTGCTCTCTCACTCAAAAAGTGAAT
The DNA here is from genome assembly GCA_013389945.1 of Fregata magnificens. Lineage (NCBI taxonomy): Eukaryota > Metazoa > Chordata > Aves > Suliformes > Fregatidae > Fregata > Fregata magnificens. Next base: position 206,637 of record WAAD01039334.1, read on the forward strand.
GAAACTACAGCAAATTTTCAATCAAACTTTCCCCATCTCATGGGAGTCCATATTTGAGCAAACTTTTGAATGGTAGTGTTGTACACCCCAGCACTGAAGCTGGCATTCATCTTCCTTTTCTTCTTTCTTATGGATTTAAGCTGAACGCAGCAGAGGTCTAATTTGGATCTGCTCCCTATACAAGAATATTTTTATCATCTCTTTTAAAGAGTGGTTACTATAGAAAAGTAACTCTGCATCAACCTGACCTTCAGAATTACACCTGTCTATTCCCAGCAAAACTCATCAACAAACAAAAATGTCAAAACAGATTTTGTTATGATCAATCATAGCATATAGTTCACCCAGCAAAAGGGCAAACCTGAATTCTACTCTGCTTTCATAGAGTTTCTGCTTATGAGGTTGCCAGCTAAACTCTAGTTTCAGACGCTCCTTTGCTAGTGTTCATAGAGGATGATATCAGAAATGAAATCGTATCCCACACTTCTCTCCTATCTCCTACTCCTTCACTGTTCCTCCTTCAGTTCACTTGTATGCACACTGATCTTTCCAATACCAGTAAGCAGAGAATTGAAAATGTGTGTCTACAAATAGACAAATTGTTACAGACACATAGGTTTGTGCAGTTATGCACAGTTATATATGCACAATACTGCACACAAAATTTGTTAATAAACTTCACAAAAAAAACTTGTCTTCCAGCAAGTAAATTAGCTAGAATAAAGTATACACACAGAGTATAAATGATGCTTTCCTACTGAAAATTTCATCATCATAAAACAAATAAGGCCTGTGAGGCTTATAAAATCTATTACATGAAAACTCTTCAGTTTCAACTTCATGTGAATATATTTTTTCCTGGGTTTGATTAATGAACAAATCTAAACATTCAAGACAGAAATGAATCAGTTTTGTCTGGCATGAAGTCTGCATTACTAAATTCCACATGGTTTCCAGCTGATACCACAAACTTGGCCACAGTTCATTCAAAACTCAGTCCTAGTCCTCCAAAAGGTAGGTAAATACCTGTGAAACTTTTTATGATGCCAGAATGGTGATTTGTATTAGAGAGACAGATAGAATCGTACCTGTGCCTAGCACACGGCAGGCAAAAGCTGACTAACAGCAGATTTCATCCTGCTAGAACAAAATAAATGCCTTTGTGACTCCAAAAGGTAATGATTTATGAGATTATGAATATTGTTCAAATATCTTTTGTGACTCATCTGATGACTTGGAGATGGGGTATTTTAATTTATAATTTGCCTTGAAATTTGTAGGTGTTATAAATGCACCAGGATTCACAGGTTCCTACAGAGCACAAATTCCTGCAGTTTCCTAATGGAATAACTGCATCTCTTTTCTGGTGTGTGCCTAATATCTGTGACAATCTGAACTCCTACCTCATTTTCACCAGAAAAACCTTTTCCTGTTTAACCTGAAGGAAGAATGCACAGTGGGACATTCATATACAAGGCGTTTTCTTTATCCTATATTTTAGATACAAAAATCATGCTAAGGATCCTTTTTCTGATCCTAGGAAGTCTAAGGGTGTGAAAAACCTGAAATTCAGTTTAGCTGAATCTTCACAGCAGCTACACTCCAGGTGGGGCTCTAAAGAAAATCCATGTATGGAGATGGTTTGAAGTTTGAGGGCTTTTTTTCAAACTGCAGCTTAATTTTATGGCACAGTTTCAAGGTATTATCTCTGCTGTTCCAGACATCTGTATTTTCTTAACCATATGACCAGTCTTCCTATTAAAAAGACAATACAGTTGGAGTTTCTGTGAGTGACAAATTCTCCTCATACTGTAGCTGTACCACCAAAACTTCAATCACAGAATCACAGAATGGTTGGGGTTGGAAGGGACCTCTGGAGATCATCTTGTCCAACCCCACTGCTTGAGCAGGTTCAAACAACTGTTCCACTCAGTTCTCACAGAAGCAGGTTTTGGCCCTTCCAGTTTTAATGAGAAAACCGGAGCCACAGCACAAAAAATTAGAACCCTTTGGTAATGCAACCACACCCCACTCGTGTTCTGCTCTGTGCCCAATAACCCCACCCAGCCACACAACAGAGAAATACCAGCTGTTGAAGCTTTGCAGATGGCAGCTCCAATATTGTGCCATTTTGGACTTTCTGCTCAAAGGATCCCTCCACTCCCCTCTTTTATAGGGTCGGGATGTCTTTTCTTGGGGGGATGGATATTGGGCATGGAAAATAGCTGTGGGCATGAACAATGGGAAAATAGCATTTATAAACTGAAATAAAGTCTTTCAATTTGTGGAAACAGCTGGAGGGAGGAATGAATCTTATGAATAACATAGCTGAAACCAAACAGACTGTTGACAGTGAGTTCTTTCAGATGCTAACTATGGCTACACTCTTACATGACAGTACAACACTTAAATCTATAACTAAAGAAGATTTAATGCACAATGATGTATCCAGCATTTTCTGTTTTACTATGCTGAGATTAATCAGTCCATCCTTTCCCTACATATAATTATTAGGGAAGAGAGAGTAGTTTCTTCTGCATTTTGTGTAGTTAACAGTGCTATACAAGTGCTAGAATGAGCATTCATTTTCAGTGCTATGTGAGAAGTATAGTATGCCTGTGCCAACGTAGAGGTGCTGCCCAAAAGGAAACACACACGACTTGGAAGTCATGCCAACACATGCAGTACAATCTCTATATGGGTTCACATAAGACTATTCAAAGGCAGTTTTGCAAAGCACCAAATGAACCTTCTGTGCAGGAACTACAGCATGGGCAACTGAATATCGTAGAGGTAAGTGCAACAGCTCGGCGTCAAGGGAACACATATGGGCATGTATCTGCCTAGAGGTGAAGTAGAGCCAGGCTTCTACTTGTTCCAACCTCTCACTGTTCCTGCTTTTATCTCCTCCCTGCTCATTTGATTTGGTGCATAACATCTGTTCTTCTCCTGCTCAAAGAAAACAGACTTCCACCACACACCACTGCTCCAGGCAAGTACCAAACCCTACCTTCATACAATTCTCAGAAACACTTAACAGAAGTCTTACTCCCATGCCCAGCAATGGTTTGTGTACCCAGGTGCCAAAGTATCATTGAAGGTCAATAGCATGCAACTGTGTGAATCATTTAGGTGCTTTTGAAAAGGTGAATCACCCTCAACACAGCTGATATAAACTGGATGTTATCTGCTTTGAGCGTGTAATTCATTCAATGCAGAAGTATTAAGCTAGGCAGTCAGCCTAAGGCATATATATATAGGCACCTTTGAGGGAGCATCTGCTGAGCTTCACGTTTCTCAAAAGATATTTTTCACTCCTGCCTCACAGAATGAGGCTTTCAGGCATCAAGAAGGAATCATACTCCTTACAAGAAACAAGAGGGAGACTTCAAGTGTATGTCATTCAATACAGCATCTTTTTCAGAGTAACTCCACAACTGAATGCCCAATGAAAATAGACAGAAAACACAGGGCCAAAATTCCACACAAGGAAACACCTTAGTAACCTCTTTAAATGTATTACAGAAATCTTTCAAAACACTGACAACAAGGTACTTTACCTGTGCTAAGGACAAGCACATCTATTTCAATAAAAACTTTTCTTTTTCTCATGGAAAAAATAAAAGCTATTTGCCAGCTAAATCTTTTCTTTCAAAGCTACCCTGCTTCAACCAAGCCCCATTATTCATTGTGCTGTTAGACAACAAGATTGCTTTGATGTCAATGGATCATACAGATTTAACACAGTAATCTGTCTGAAAAATTCAGTGGTAAGGTCAAGGGTAAACCAAGGTTAAAAGTGTTTACTCAGTTCTAATTTAGTCAAGAGCTTTACTTGTTTCACATAAACCCAAGAAGTTTATCAACTTTTGATTGTTATTTTATTTTACCTAGCACCACATAGTGCAAAACCTTCATCTTCTGTTATTACTACTGCCTGACTTGTCCAGTCACCTGGAAACTCAACCATGTAAGGAGAAACAAAGATTAAATTAGAAATACTCTTGTCTATAAGTGGGCTGTACAGAGGGCACTTTGCTTCTTAATCAGTTATTGAGTTTACGATTACAGGTTCATGTTTCAGAAATCAATCGCCACACAGATATGAAGATAGGGAAAGGACATGGCCAGGATTATAGGAAAAGACCGTGCCCAGAGAGTTGGGAACTACTTGCTTTTTGATCTAGAGAATTGTCCCTACTGATAAAGCCATCAGCCCAAAAGCTCAGTGAAATCAGCTTACTCAAAAATCAAGCATTTTAGTCCGCTTGCTCAGTACACTTGCAATTGGAAGTAGCATTTCTATTAGTTTTTCTGTGAACAATAGCAGTTCGCAAGTAGCAAAGGTGCACTGTTTCAACCCCCGTCTACTTGACAGTAACATTCTCACAGAATATACTCCTTGTGCTAACAGGTTGAATCCTGAAGTACTTTTATTCCTGAAATAACAGAGTTTTGCCTGAATGATTAAGGGCCCCTATAGCTTCCACTAGGCAAAGGGAGTTCAGGCATCTGGACTGAAGGCCAAGGGCCAATGTATTTTAGTCTGAATCTTATTTCTAAGGCTTACTTTAAATCTCACCAGTGAGTTCTACAAGCTCAAAAAACACAATCACAGGGACTGGGGAGGAGAAAAGAAATGTTGACTTTGAACAAAGGGATCCCCTGTTCAGACTGGCCAAGTAATTTGAGTCTTTGTCTTAGCCAACAAGTGGTATTTTATTAGGTGCCCTTGTTCAGGGCTGTGGGGAGATGAAAGGTTCCACACAGACATGGGGAGGCAGGGGAGGTGAGGTAGGGTCTTCCTAAGCATTCGTTATGAGTGAAGACAGGTATGGCTGTAGAAACATCAGCATGCCTGCTTTGTACGGACACAGCAGACAGACAGACAGGCAGTTCATCAGGTTTATAGTCCAAAGGATGTGACAGAAACAATTTTACACTGACTGAATCTAAAACAAGCTCCTACTTTCTGTACAGATCTCTTTAAAAGTTAATCAGCACATTTAGCCTCAGTTGCTCCTCATTGTTGGTCTCAGAGTCCCCAGTAATCCCTTAGAATGTGGACAAAACATGGGGTTTGGGGTTTGTCAGGGTTACGGGGTGTGAAAACTAACGTTCTCTTTGGGCACTATGAAAAAAAACCAAAAAAAACACCCACATCCCCTTTCTTAGACAGTGAACAGACCCTTAAGAACTAGTTTCGGAAGAAGTTACTCTATGATTAAAAATTTTCTTTGGAAAATAGTCAAGTTATGGTTTATGGACAGAAAAGCATAAAAAAAGATCTATATTGGTACTTCCATTAAGAAACCAAAAATAGAAATGTATGGACAAATAACTATTTAAACTAATGCTTTGGCAACAGAAGAATTTCAAAACACCACTTAACAAATGGATTTGACCCAGATTCCTACCCTCTGTTTTAAAAGAACATTCTTGAGAACAATTCACAAGCATGTTGGTTCTCATAATTTATCTCAATTGTGTAACAATTTTCAAAGCTTCAGTAAAAAACTTGCAACATCCTTTCCCACTTTGCTGTCTGCACACCTCCTTACCAGTGAAGGGTATTAAGGGAACCTGAACTAAAGCAGAAAACAAACAAATTTTAAAATTATAATCATCAGTCAAAAAGGAAAGGTATAAGTACCCCTTCTACAAAGAAAGTAAGAAATCTAAAAGATCCGTCAGTGCAGTAATCCTAGCTCCCTCTGCCACTTCAGGTAGTCCCTAGTTCTTGTGACAACATTGTTTTCAGTCTAAATTGCCGTTTGCTTGTCTGCTGATTCTTGTCCCCCTTCTTTTCCTCAGTTCATTTATAGAGAGATATCAAAGCTCCTCCCAGCCTTCATTTTGCTTTGGTTTTGCAAAGCTCCACTCCTCTGTTCATTTTTTGGTCCCCTGTGATGTTGAGCATCCTGACAGATATTCTCTGTGCTTGCTCCAGGTCAAACATGACTTGTTTGAATGTGGATGACCAGAATCACCCATAGCGTGCCAGAGGAAGCCTCCTCTGTGCCTCTCCACCAAAAATATGCACATAAGATCAGGTTTGCCATTTTCACATTTTGTCATTAATCAGCACAGCCAGGTTCTTGTCCTAATCTTCTGGTGATGGCACTGCCGTGCCATTTCAGTTACTTCAGCCTGAAAAATCACCAACTCAGCTGTGGAGGAGGAGCAAATTTAACCAGCATATTCCTTTTAATGAATGTTTTAATGGAGATAATGGACAAAACCAGTCTCAAGATGCTCATGTGGCCGTTCATTAATAACCTCCCTACAACATGATATTGCTCTCTCAACACTAGCCTTATCTTTTCATCCTTATCAAGTCACATCCCAGTTGCTCTACTGATTCCAAATTTTTCTCGCTTAGTAGTTTCCACTGTGGTTCTGCTATCAAGCAGAAGTCCAAAGAAAACAAATCTGCCACTTTCCTGCCTCTGGAATAGGGCTATCACAGGGAGCTATCAGATTAGTCAGAACAATCTACCTTTTACTTTTAAACTCCAAGACTCCACATGGCCTTTCCTCCCAAGTTTGGTTTATCAGATGATCAGAATCACTGGCCTGCATTTTTCCTCTTCTGCAGCACAGATACTATATGTGCAATTTCTAAGCACAGGGTAGAAGTCCTGCCCTTAAAGGTTTGTTGCTGGACCAGCTGTTTTCATGTGCCTTTCATCCTAGTATTTCTTCTTTGCTTCCATGGTCAATCTTATCCATCAGGTTGACATTATTCATCACCCTGTTTCACTCCCTTGGGAATGGAGGCACAGCATAGTTCAGTTTCTGCGTATTCTGTACAGTCACTGGTCACTAACCCACTCTTCTCATGTTAACTATCCCACCTATCCCATGCCTCTTTCCTACTTCTGTTTTCATAAATTTTGGGGGGAAAACTACTTTGTTTTGTTTTAATATCCTTAGCAATGTCTAATCCAACTTCACCGCTGGCAGTCCTCACTTCGTATTTATGCTTCTTGACCTCAAAAATGCACCTTTGTTTCCCCATGAGTTTTTCTCTCCTTTCGTTGTAGACTTTTCCTGTTTCTTCTTTGTGGCTATTCCCTGGGACTCTCTTCCTGAGACACTGATTCCTGGTGGCTCTAGAGTCCCTAACATCAGGAAATTCCAGGCCTACTTCATATTCAGGTACCTGTCCAATTCAGCCCAGCTCATGCTACTAATTAGTTGCTATAGCTCTATCACAATTTGCTCTTTGAAATAAGAAACATTGTTACAGAGCCATTTTTAATTCTTCCCATTTATTTTAAAAGTAAGAGTAAATGATGTTTTAAAAGACTAGTTCAGCGTTCTATTTGACCAAAGCTCCTACATCTCCTTATTAATTACTAAAGCCAAAGTAAAATCAAAACTCCCTCGTTAGTTAAGTGATGAAGAAATTCCTAGACATCAATAAACATGTGGGCCCTGTATTATTAGCAGTATTTTTCTCCTATTCTGCTGCAAAGATGAGGGATGGACCACAATTAATTAGCATTTTCTGAAGAATCTTTCTCAACAATATCATAATCTGTATTATATGTGTATATATAATACATTATATATATTATATATATTTTAAGTGTAGATACGTAACTCATAAGTTTAGTGTTAACTGAAAATCAAAGAGGCA
>WAAD01039334.1:214311-255884 GCA_013389945.1 Fregata magnificens
AATCAAAGAGGCAATTTCTGTTTCCAGCTGCCTGGACTAAATGCAGACTAACTCAGCTGATTTCAGTATAGGTAGATTGAATTCAGTTGGTGAGACAGGATGAAACACTTCACTCCTAGGCTTTTGCTGGGATGGGCAACACCGCCTCTTTCAGAACAACAGGAAAACAATAAATTCTCTGCAGAGGTAGGCCAGCATACTTCAGAGTCCACTATATAAGCAGTCATTTACCTCTGCTTGCCCAATATGCATAAAGACACTGTATTGTCCCTATCCTTCCACTTCTCTCAGGTGCAACTCAAACAGCTGCTTTTGAAAATCTTGCCCATGTCTCAGCTTTTATTTCAAACTCCACACACTGTTACTTAGAAAATATTTTTTATTAGCTCAAAGAAAAAATCTGACATTTTTATGCTTTAAAACTATGACCTAGCAAAACAAGCAAGAATGAAGAAACACATAAATATAACCTTAAAATAGAATTTACTTTTTCTCAGCCAAAGTTACAGGAGCTCAGCATCTTTAAATATCACAGTGAGAAAGAATAAATAAAAAATTTTAAGTTTCCAGTTCACAGATGTAAAGTCACATCTCAAACGTTTTGCCTAAGCTTTATCTTTTCTTTTTGCATCTCATTTTTGTTTCTGTCAACATTATAACATAATCCATCTGAGTAGTTTAAAACTAAACGGTTTTAAGCAGTGGGTGAAACCACAGTATGTTAACCGACAGGAGGTTTTGGCTCCTTCTTCATCTTTAAGCATCTATTTCTCAGCTGCTGTTTCTCTGCAGCAGGGGCTAAAAGTTTATAGACTTCAGTCCAAGACTCCTAATTTCCCAATACATGCTGCTTAAGTGTGTTTTCTTTTAATTTGTTTGTTTCTTTGATAACTACAACATTATTGCCTTCCAGCTTGTCCATTTGAATATAATCAATACTAATTCACATTTACTACAGCTAGGGACTTTCACCTAAACAAGTGATGGTGTCAGATGATAGTAAGCAATGCACATGGCTGTGATACTGTCTAGCAGAGTTATCCCCATCTGACAGGTGACAGAGCTGATGCACAGGTGATGACCATAAAACAAGACCTGGATAGTGAGAAATGGAGGCAAACCAGAAATACAATTGTGATACCTCTGAGCATTAGCCAGTTCTCCTTCAGCCAAATATAAGGCTATTTTCAGTACGTAAACTGCAGGCAACAGTTACTAACCCGTTTCTTTTCAAAAATAAAATGTTTTTCCTGTGGCAAATACTCCACAGCCATATCCAGTGCAAGAGATTTTATATTTGAACAATCTGAACAGTGGAGGAATGAAAGCTTATAAAATACATATCCCTGTCCATGTTGGAAATAGCACAATTCCAAACGAGAGACTAATGCTGAAATAGAATCCAGGGGCTGTGCTTCCATTCATAAACTGTTCCATTTGAACACAGGGTCTGGAATGAATTTTATCCTCATGTTCAACCAGAGAGCCACAATTTATTATAGTGCTGCACTTTTCAGTTTCAAAACCATATCCCTAATATTTTTCCCTGTCAAGTCCAATGGAGATTAGCAGACTTCTCAACCAGGATAATCCATAAAGGGAAAATGCGGCAGAATCCAACTGCCCGGAGACAAAAAGAAGCAAGTCCAGTTATGCACCACATGACTAAAAGAAAGGGAAACTTACTGCATACACGCAGTTCCAACTGTTTAAGCTGGAAAGGCATCAGAAACATCCTTTCGTTAGTAGCAGCGTAAGTGGGATCTCAAATGTACTTACTTCAGCTCTGCCTCTAACTCACCACTAAACTGTCTATACAGCAGGCTAGCTGTATTACTCCTGTGTAATACCACGGTAATGCTCCCTGACATCTTCAAACCCCAAAATAAATAACCAGTGCTTCCCATTCATTGCGTATTCTGCAGCTGAGATGTGCCACAAAGTTACAGGGTTATTTACACCAGTTAAATTTTCAGACCTGTCTCAGGAGCCTCCCTAGGCTCTCTAGGGAGTCACTACCCTCTGATGTTCAAACTAAAGGGAAATTGGGATCCAACAACACTAGTCAGTATGACCAACTTCCATCTACAGGGTCACTGCTTTTTGCAGCATTTGTCTTCAGTTTTCCACAGTGTCTTAAAATATTTCTTTGGTAAAAAGACCACACAAAAAATTGCAACAGAGCTGACAAAATTTTCATCAATAGTTCTCTTTTTTTTTGCATACATGTTTGCATACAGCAAAATGAGAAAAGCATCTGATGCCAGGATACCACAAACTAAAAGTGATTTAAATAACTACAACAAAACCCCCATCGACTCCTGGGCTAGCACAATTTCCACCTTTGGGAGGGGAAACAAAGAAAAGGAAAGGAAAAAAAAAAGGCACAAACCCTTTAAAATTGGTAACATGGTCCTTCAGCCCAAGGATGAAATCCAGCAATCCAATCTGTGATTTAACATGTCATTTCTAAATATTCATTTTTCTCACAAAGCTTATTGCACTAGAAATCTCTAACTAGATCAGAATATACTCATACCACACCACAAATCAGATTTCCACACATGGAGAAGTAGAAACTAGGCTTAAGTTAACATAAACCTTTAAATGAAGTCAGAGGAAATAATGACAGCCATCAGGTACAGCATTCTTCTACAGTAAAATTTATTAATTTGTTAACTACTAACCAAACTTTCACATGCCAGTGAAAAGCTCTCCATTTGATAAGTTAAAAGCATGTGTTTTGCCCCATGTAAAACCACCACCATGTCTCCTTTGCATAGCATTCTTACATTTTATCTACTTGGTCATCAAATAACATGTACAGTGAATCAGTCTAGATCCCTTCAAGTCTTCAAACTCTCTTTGACTGACACTGGGCAATTGTTTTACAGGATGGATGACAATTTAAAATAAACCCTGCTTTGACTACAGTTGCTGTAGAATATCTTTTTTAAACTCAGCTCTGAGTGGCTTTGTTTGTGACTAAGGTAAGAAATATTTTTAGCACAGTAGCTATAGCTCCATCAGAAGAAGCTTCACCATCTATTTTGGAAGGCAATACGCCAAAAGAACTGTGGTGCATTTTCATTCAGCTCTTGGCTACTGCTTCTTCCAAAGTTTCTGTCCAAAGACAGCCAAGACCAAGTGCTATGAATCACTGCTTGAATGAGATCTAATTATTCAATTATTTTTAAAGCCTTTCCTTTCCTTATTCCTTCACAGCCTTACACACCTCTTACCCTTCCGGGCATTTGTCCTCATGTCTTTCCCACAATTGGAAGTGCAGGTGATTTCTTTCCCACCCATTAACAGCTTTCAGACTGAGAAGAGAACTGAATACAATATCCTGCACAGCCCCTTTGGATATACTCCTTTTTATCTAGGCAGAGAGGAAGAAGAAAAATCTCTATAGTCACCTACTCATAGACAGTTTTCTGAGACCTGACCTGCTGCTTTGCGCACATCACAGATCTATTGCCCCTAATCTAGGGGCAAGTTAACTCCCTCACAAAGGTATTTGTCACATTTACCTTTACCTGAATATCTAGGATTATTAATATAGCCTCAGATATGAAACTGCAAATATATAGAATCATAGAATCATCTAGGTTGGAAAAGACCTTTAAGATCACCAAGTCCAAGCATTGACCTAACACTGCCAAGTCCACCACTAAACCATGTCCCTAAGCACCACATCTACATGTCTTTTAAATACCTCCAGGGATGGTGACTCAACCACTTCCCTGGGCAGCCTGTTCCAGTGCTTGATAACCCTTTCGGTAAAGAAATTTTTCCTAATTTCTAATTTAAACCTCCCCTGGCACAACTTGAGGCCATTTCCTCTTGTCCTATCACTAGTTTCTTGGGAGAAGAGACTGACAGCCACCTTGTTACAACCTCCTTTCAGGTAGTTGTAGAGAGTGATAAGGTCTCCCCTCAGCCTCCTCTTCTCCAAACTAAACAGCCCCAGTTCCCTCAGCCGCTCCTCATAAGACTTGTGCTCTAGACCCTTCACCAGCTTCGTTGCTCTTCTCTGGACACGCTCCACGACCTCAATGTCTGTCTTGTCGTGAGGGACCCAAAACTGAACACAGTACTCGAGGTGCGGCCTCACCAGTGCCGAGTACAGGGGCACGATCACTTCCCTTCTCCTGCTGGTCACACTATTCCTAATACAAGCCAGGATGCCATTGGCCTTCTTGGCCACCTGGGCACACTGCTGGCTCATATTCAGCTGGCTGTTGACTAATACCCCCAGGTCCTTTTCTGCCGGGCAGCTTTCCAGCCACTCTTTCCCAAGCCTATATGATCCACCTAGCTATGTTTAAGTAGGGGAAACTTAAAATTTAACTGTAAAACATGAACTGCTTCAAAAAGTGTATTAATTGGAAGGTTTTGATTATGGGGAAAGAGAATATCTCAGTTGTCGTTCTACTGAACATCCCTCTTAATTTGTATGGTGCAGATGCTCCCCCCTTACCCTTTTGCTTTCTTCACTTTTTTTTTTTCCCCATCTCTTATTGTTTTCTTCTCACTGCTCTTCAGTTTCACGACTGTGAAGGAATGCTGCTTAAAGCCCCACGACTCCCAAACGGATCCACTTTGCTTTTGCTGACCCAGCTTCTACACAGCTCAGGACAACTTGGTTTCAATTTCTCTTTCCATCTGAAATGCAAACTGTTTACATTTCTCACTGTAGTGAAATGGCTACATAGTTGCTGACCTGAATATAAACTTTTCTACCTGAAAAAAGTAAATACAATTTCTGTTTGACCAATGACTTTAGAAACAGTTTTAAGATACAGTATTTTATCCCACAGGGGAACACAGAGTATGCATACAAGAACACCTTGCAAAGGTGCTTACAGGATTTTAGTTCTGCTTTCAGAGCACTCAGGACTTCAACATTTCTGGAAGTTAGTGGGACCTCAGGGCTTTTGGGAACATTGTCCTCAGACCCCAAAAGCACAGTTAGAGGAGATTTCCAGGTATCTGACTGTTTAGTGGAATTGCCACATCCATCAACAAACCAAATTAATTTTTATTTCAATGGAACTTCAAACTGCTTCTTACAATTTTAAAATGTCCTTGTGGAATCGAGTGCTCAGATATATCAGAAAACTGATCCTGTGCGTCTTTAGAGGGCACTTGTGAATTTGAAGAATGATTTTGCCTCCAAACTGGGTCATCACATTTAGGCTGTTCTCTGGCTACTGCAGAATATGTTACTACAGGGACTAAGAGACCTAGCATTACAATAGCCTGAACATTAATTCTCCACCTCATTCCTTGTGAGTCCTACCATTTTTTGCTTTGGCTGCTACTACATCAATTCAAAGAAAACCTGTCTCAGAATAATGACATCTGTTTTCTCCCTGTATGACTACACACAAAAGAAGCAATAATGAATGGTATAATATAAATTTACAACAAATTCCTAACTATGTGTTCATCTTAGTCATTAAGACCATAACTCCAGGTGACAGTGATCCTTCAATTCCCAAGGAAGATGACTCAGTCACTTATATGGGAATACTACCTAGGCTTCAAACTCATTTTTCTGGGGGAAGATTTTAAAGGCAGAATAAAAATTCCAAACTAGGATACAGATAGCTAAGAGATGAAGCACTTTTTCACAGTTCTAAGAGGCTGGTTTTCCACTTCCCCGCCTGCACTGCCTGCAAGAATGTGCTGGCTACAGAAACACAACAGAAATGCAAACTTCCCATTGAGATACACGAGGACGGAGAGATTTTGTAAGTAAGTACTGCATTTTTAGCCACAGATTTGTGATGGGATTGGGAGAAAGTAATGAACAAATGGATATGCTTTGACCCATTCTTCCCTCCTTTTAACCAAAAGATAATTAATGGCTCTTCAAAATCAAAATGTGTGTATCTTTTGGAGAGCTACAGCTAGAAAAAGGCAGTATTCTACTCAATTCAACAGTGATGCTTATCAGGCCTGATTTTTATTAACCCAGTTATTATTACACCCACTACCTCAAACTTAGCCTGTCATACTGAACACTATACAAATAAAACCCAAAATGTTAGTCTCAGTTAGGTAGTTTCTCTTCCAACATTATGGCAACCTAAGTTTGATATGATGTTTCCACGCAGTTTCTTACACCATCACTGCATCTCAGAAAGGTACAATGGAAGAGTTAACTTGCTGGGACTGACTGTTACCAGGAGAGAAAGAAAACTTTGCAGTAAACTTCATGAGTCAACTAATGCTTCATTTTGCTGTAGTTTTGAAAAAGAATATACAGTACAATTGGTAATGCTGCATACCACTGCCATCAGCTGCCCTTCAGCTCACAGCAAAGGTTCCCCTTGCAAGGCTCACTATGGCTGGGTCTGTCCTTGCTCCGGTGACTGGCTCCCTGCTGAAGTCTGACTGAAGTTCTGGAAACAGTCATGTTGATGTCAGTCAGGCTACCCACAAAGTTCACACAATACAAAGTTGTTGTCAACTCCTTTTGATCGGCTGTCCTCAAATGATGCTTCTTCTACTTTCAATGCCACAGACACAATAGAATCTTAAATCTTGCAGAGAAATACTTCATTTGTTAAGCATTGCCTTCCCCTTCTTAATAAGTCTTTTCCCTCTTTCTCAAAATAGAGATTTGTTTTTGCTTAAAAATGTAAAACAAAAGGTATTCCCTCACAAAATATCCAGCTATGCTGAGGTACATGGCATTCTTTGAGAACAAACACATTTCCATCCCTTGTCTTTCATTCTCCTACTGACTATGCTTGATCAGTCATAAAGATGATCTGTTCTCTCTCTCTGCCATTGCTCCCGTGATCAACTGCGTAGACATTTGCCATTAGCACACAACAAATTTTGTCTTTCTGAGGTATATCCTGATTTCTTTTTATTCAGCTTCCCCCTCTGCACCTAGCAGACACGAGCTATAAAACAGGATTCACATTTCACTTGGCAGCTTTGTCTAGAATCTCCAACAATGCTTGAAAAAACATTGACTTAATTTATAGCAGTAACCGCATAAATAATAATTAGATTTATTACTAATTGTTTTAAAACAAATATATTCACCTATTTGTGTTTCAGTCAAAGTCATCACCTTAGAGGTTGGAATGACACAACTGTGGCACTATAAACAACAGTGCACTAGTGAGCAGCTGAAGCAACACCATTTCCTATCTCAGAGATAATACTGGAAATCTCAAGCCAGGGAATTACTCAGTACTGCCTGTGCACAGGCTTGCTGCAGTCAAATGAGATGGTCAGTGCCAGAAAATAGTCTTGAACTAAGTAGGTTTGCCTTTACTCTCTTGGAAACCTCTCTTGGGCAAAGTTAGGATCTCCCAAACAAAAGCTTCTACCTGGTTTGGAGATAAACTGTTCCTGGTGAGAGTTTTACTACTTGAAGTCTGCTAATACAGACAGCTGAGGTGAGCAGTAGTTCATACATATATACCTTATACGTGCACACACAGAGCTATCAGGTAAACTGCAGAAGAGCGGTGTGTAGCACCAGGATTCAACCTCATGACCTTCTGATACAGAGCCCTGGGGCCTAACACTTCAGTTAAAAAAAACTCCATTACCTGCCAATATTAGCAAAGCTGCATCCTGTTTGCAGTTGCCTGCAGAAATGGACTGAATGCTTGTAAGTAGATCTGATTCTATTCAGGAAAGAGCAATCATGTTATACTTCACAAAGCTCTGGAGCCCTCCTCATTTTCTTATTTATGTCGTACTATCTAATTTATTCAACTAGTATTTCCCTTCTTTTACCTTCCCTGCATAAGAGGGGCAAATACTTATATTACAGATCCTGCTAGATTTCAAGATTGATACATTCGTGATAGAAAGAGATCTCTGCCTGTCTATAATTTTATCCTTTTTTTTCCTCATTTTATGTATGAGTGTGATTCGGCATACAAAATATTAATAGATAACCTACAGATTGCTTCATCTTGTAGTGTTCAATGAGGAATTTCAAAGGGAGATATTCGTTGAATACAAATAAAATGCTCTTCTTTTTTTCCTTTTTTTTTTTTTTTTTTAACAACTGCAACAGAACAAGTCTGACTGCTTACCCCACAGGTTCAACTCTGGCCAACACACCTATCTGAATCTCCGTAACACTTCTGCAAAAAAGCCAGTTTGATATAAGGATGCCCAAGCCTGCCCTGTAATAGAACACTGGTGCTTCTGCTCTGTTCCACAAAACTTCAGTCTGATCTTTAGAGTTTCCTTGCTCACTGAAACATTGAATAAAACTTCTTAACAAATGGAAAAGGGTCATCACTGGTTCAGCCCCATACAGGAGGTACTGCAAATTACAGAGGAATGCAACTAGTCCTAGCTGGCTGGTTCACATACAAAGAGCAGAATTGGTCAGTAACAAAGAGCAGGAAGAATAATTTTCTGTTCTTATCCATATGCTTTCCTGACCAGGCCCAGCAGGGGATTTGCTGGGGGATTTGCTGATAAAATACAGCTTTGTCACATTCATCAGACCTGAGGCTGTCATGGAAACATAACTGATGTGACAACCGTTAATGAGCCACTGTCACAAGGGCAAGCTGTCTAAACCGAAAGATTTGCTGCTCTTGTTCAGTAGTGGGCAGCAGTGAAACAGCCTAGCGGGCTCCCAATGTCACCCCACCACCACAAGGGTCCTGGACTGTTTTGTTTTGGGAACACCATATGTCCATGTTACCGAAAAAGATATTTTACAGGATTCCCAGTCTGCGATGATGGGTTGGTTGGTTTGCTTTTAAATCAGATTGTAAGCAAACGTTGAAATGATAAGTGTTAGGCTGAGCCAGAAGTCTTGGGTTTGACTTTGCTCCTCTTCTGCCCACCTTACAGGAAGCCAGCCACTCATCCAGAAGAATAATTACCTTTCAACAAAGTTTTCTTTCCTCTTTCACAGATAACCAGCTGGCTCTTTCCCTCACTCTTCCTCCAACCTATTCCTAGCATCTCCCTTTTCTACCCAGACTCAGGAGTAGCCAACTGTTCCCTCACTGCAAGCAACAAATTTCTCCTTTTCTCATGACAAATCATGTTTTAATAGTAAACATTTCAATACTTTCATAAGCCAGCCTATCATTTAGCACCAATACAGGCAGCAACAACTCATCCTTCTCAGAAACAGTGGTGGTTCACTTTGGAGTCTGTCCTGTCACTGTGTCCCCGAGGGGCACATACGATGCCAGATCTCAGAAGACAGTAAGGTCACATGCATTGCTACCGCGGGCAAGGTCATACACTGCACTAGCAGCACAGCTACCAAAAATGACATTACACACCTGATACAACTCAGCAAGAGGCTGATGCACAAGACAGCTTCACCTAATGAAGCGTGTTTTTCCACATGGAAATTTTATTCAGGTGGAGAAAGAGGAATGTGGCCATTTGTTCATGATTTCAGGACATCACACAGCCTAGCCGGAGCAGCCATTGACTGACACCTGAAATCTCCAGATAAATGGCCACTTTGCAATCAGTCTGCCATATCCAGAACATGAACTGCATAGATTTTCCAGAAAAATTATGGGAACCTTCAGCGTAAGTCCACTGGCTTCATCTTCCTCTACCTGAGGATCTGGCCATACTTTTAGAATAGGTAGGTACACCCACATTATCAGAGCCATCAGTTGCCACAGGCACAGGAACCACACTGGGATCTGCTGACAAGGTGCTGCAGCTGATGACCTCAGGCTGCCCCTTGGATCCCCTGTTCTTCCAGACGGTCATAAATCTCTAGGAAGCATTCTGTGCAATTGTAGTACACAGCACTGAGTCATGTTTACATTTGTTTTCTACTGTCCATGCATGTCAGCCAATAGTAAATAAAACGCAGCAGGGACCTTAGCTCTTGATGTGCCTCTGCAGAAAACTGGATAATGTCTCCATAGGAGAGGAAAGCAGATCTTAATGCAAATGCCAAATTCAACAGTATATTATACTATCCACTGAGCCTGGCGCAGAAGAGATTATAACCTGCTGATGGGGTCCCCTGTACAACCAGCTTGTCTAGCAGCCCCTTTGCCACACACAAAGAGCTCCAAACATGAGGATATGAAGTAAGTGTTTCTAAATGCAATGAGGTTCAACCTCTGCCTGCACCCAACCTTTACATGAAACAAATCTCATTTCCAGGGAAACTTCTATTGAAAAATGAACCTGGTCTCAACTGCTGAATAGAAAGTGAAAAAGCTCCACTGTCATTGCTACCCTTTCCCCTGTCTCCCTGGTCCCTAAAGTGAGGAGGAGGAGGGTGGAGGCAGCACATGGTGACAGGCAGGGTCTGTAAGGACCTCAGCTCTGCACTTGTTTTGGGACCACCTCCTCCATGCCTTGACAGCAGCTCTGACCTGGCTCAAGGGAACAGTGTTCCTGCCCAGCTGATCACCATCAAGGACACAAGCTCTCTGCACTGAAAAACATGCAGTCTCCTCCCAGCCCATGGTGACTGGGGGGCAGTTTAGCCTCCTTGCCTCGTGCCACTCATTGCTCTCACCTTTTGTGAGAGCATCCCAAGCGGGGGCAGAGGGAACTGTCCCATGACACTACAGTGTCATGGCAGAGGCTCATTGCTGCAGGAGAGGGAAGACCTAAATGGATCATCTTATGCAGCTCCAGGGACAGGACTGGCTCTCCTTCTCCACTAAAGCCTCAGATCAGGGAAAGAGAGCTGTGCTTCAGCTGCCCAGGCCAGGAGCAGGGTCTTGCTTACAGGTGGCACACAAGGGCAGTGCTTTCCACAGGAAACGAAAGGGATGGCCAGACAGCCATCTGCATGTCCTGGGGTGGCACCACTCGGTACGTGTTGCAGTATTGCAACCTACTGTCATGTGCTGCTGCTAATAAAAGAGCACTGAAAAAACAATGTTTGCCCTGAGGTCTTCATACATTCCCAAAAGTCAATCTGCTGCCCCGAGCATGAGTGTAGTGGGGTCAGTGCAATGGTGAAACCCAGACTGATGCACAGCAGAACAGCTCTAATCCAGAGCATCAGTTGATTACACAAGTCATATCCAGTGTCCAAAAGTGGGTTTTTTTCACTCTTCCCTCTGAAACCAACTTGACTCTTTTCCAAAAATCAACAGTAGAATGAGTCACTTGAAATAATTTTTTAGGCAGGTTTCTGAAGACTGAGTTGCGATATGTCCCCTTCCCTGCGACAACGTGCCAGGAAACCCTTGGGGAGCTCTCCCAGAAACTGCTAGGGGATGAATGCAACAGGCTGAGCTGTTCAGCTTCTCACCTCCCCCAGCACGGGTTTGAACATGTTGACAGCAGGGTGGTATGAAGATGGTTTTGTCCCCTGCAAATCTTTTGGATAAACAGGATTGTGCTCTACATCAGAGATTTTTCTTTGTAACTTTAGTCAATACTTTCTTGGCTTGCCACTCTTGACAACTCGGTTATAAAACAGCTCTCTCTGGAATATGCCATTCAAATTAATCAGCTGTCAGCTATTCTCCTCTTAGAACTAATAATAGAAGGTCTGCATGGGCCTGTGAGAGACTGAAACATGGGAATGTGAATTGTGCAGCTGCAAATGTTTCCATACTGCTGGAGCTCTCAAATTGCTTTTTGCTCTCTACCAAGGAGGCATGAAATAGCATTGCAGGGAGCAGGTTTTGTAGTGTCAAAATTGTCCACTGTCCTCAGTATGTCCATAATGTGGTACACGCTTAGTGATGCCTTTTAACTTTCAAACACACTTTAAAGAGGGGAGGGATGTTCTGGCCATAAAACAACAGGCTCAGCTGGACCAGGAGCATGGGATAATTTGATGGCTTGTATCATTTGGATGCCAGCTGCACAAGGGATGCCAAATTGTGCTCTTGCCATTGGCAGAAGTTTTAGCCTCTGATTCAGCTTCTTGTCATCAAACTGCAACAGGATGGGGAAAAAAAAAGGTTCAAGGGGGGAGGCACTGCCTCTGACAGGATGGGGAAATGGGACTTCTTTGAACTGCCCCTTGCATACAGCAGTTTGGCTCTAAGCGGGCAGAGAGGATTAATGCTACATGAGGCTTGAACTCAGAATAAGAGCTGGCACTGGAGGAAAGCCAACTGTGCAACACTCCTCTAACTGCTTCGGGGACTCTGTTGTTGTCACAGGAAACTGAGGAACAACTGGGAGGCTCTGTTCAAAAAGTGGTCAGGGTGGAAACACATTTGCAAAGCCTGATGAAGGAACAAGAGCAGCACCTGCCTCTTCCAGGTCTGCCTGTAGCCAGTGCCATCAGGGTACTTTGGCTCTACCAGCAGTAGGTTCATTTTCAGCCTGAAAAAATATTTTTTAAAGCCTCTTAGGCTTTTAAGAGAAAGAAGAAGTTTAAATCCCAGACCGGAAGCCTTAATTATAACAGATTTGTGTGAAAGTTGCCAGATCTCTCCCTGCTCTGTGATCAGGGCTGTGCCAAGAGTCTGCTTTGTGTCACACTAGCAACTGTGTTAAGTTCAGCAAAGTAACTGGGTCAAAGATGCAAAAGCAGAACAGAGATCACTGATTAGCACTAATGAGAGTCTGCTCTGCAGAGCAGAATGACAATGCAATCATTTCAAGGTTCTTGCTGTAATTACAAGGTAGCCACACTCATATTCAGTGTGAGCTGCTCAAAACAAATCCTTTTGCACGTCACATTTTACACCTTAGAAAGTCACTCAGGGTCACCATGACCAGAAAACAGCACGATAGGCAACAATTATGAGAACTAGTTGTTCATACTGCTGGAATTTAAATTAATTTACAGAAAATAAGGAAAGATTTGCACATCCTCATAAGCAGCTCTTCTAAATATGCAGCAGTGTTGTTTTCAATCAATGTGTTCCATTTATTGTGAGCATAAGGTTACAGATGGAGAATACTGATCTCATGTTCAAGAATTTAATGGTGCATCTGTCCACAACTGCAACACCAGGCGCTCTGAAAATCACCCAACCTTCAAAGAAAACAGCAGAAATGGAGACAACTACAGTGTTTTTCCAGTGTCTCTCAGACTTTCCCTAAGAAGAAAAATAGAAGGGACTAGAGTTATTTAGAGAAGGGAGTAAGAGCAAAAACAAGTATTGAATGATACAGACAAAGTCATTCCTAGGCTTCTAGATAGCCTCATCTCATTCGCAAACAAAGCAGTGTATTTCCAAGTAATAAAGACAAATATGTCAACATAGCAATTAACCTGGAACTCACTGCAACAGACAACAGAGAAACATATGCTGTCAACCTATGGATAGAGGGAGTACGAGCAGTTACACAAAAGATGATCTTATGCAAGATAAAACAAGCAATTAAAACTTTATAGCTCAGAATATAAAAATTCCTTATTAGATAATCAAGGAGAGAGAACAAAAAAGATTTCTACCATGTCCTTTCACTTTCCTTCTAAGTGCAATGAGACAGGACACAACTAATCCTATCAAAAAAAAAAAAACCCAACACATTAAGCTTTCTGGAAAACTCAAGAGCCACTGACTATCCACAGACAGAATGTGGGCATAGAGCCACCGGCAGAAATGTGGTGGACACATGGGACCAACGAGGAGATTTGTGTCAGAACAACAACATAAAGCAAGTCACTTCAAGATACAGAAATGAATGCACTTATAAAGTGACAACTACAGCAGGCTGCAAACACTGGGCTAAGGACCATAGAGTACCTGTCCACAGGAGCTGTGTTGAGCACAGAGCAGCTACACCTGCACAGACTGCTGCAAGAACTCCACGCATGTTACCGGGTATAGCAGCAGCCTTCTTGAGTTGCTTTCTCCCTTAATGGATGAAAAAAATATAGCGTGCCAATGCCTATGTGCTGTTGGTTACATTTATGCCCAACCATAGTAGGTCAGCTATAAGGTATCTTGTTATGAGTGTAGTTATAAATATATTATGATTTATTGATTTTCTTTTTTTATTTCCTACTGGTAAGGTATACGTAGTATAGAACATATGCAAACTTCATTTGGAACCATTCAGAATGCTAGGACATATGGAAATTATATTAAAGGACTATGGGAATGATGCCTTGTATCACTTTTCAAAGTAACATGTAAATACTACAACACAGACCATTAAGGGAAATGCCACTCAGCCAGAAACACTGGGAGAGAACTCACCAGGCTTCCCGCTGCATTGCACCACACAACAGATGAATGCCAAAAAGCAACTGTTGCCTTTGGAATGTCCAATTTGCAACACCTTTCAGAGATCTCTCAGGAGTCTCAAGCTGACCATCTGTAAATGTAAAATGTAAGCACTTAAAAGCAGTGGTTCTGATTCTGAAAATCATAATCTTTTTCTGTCTCAGGGACTAATAACATTTTCCCGCAAATGAGCCTTAAACTTGGGTAGTCATCACATTATCCCTTCTTAAGGAGGGGGATGGTTCAAATTCATACACCAGCTCCACAGATATTTCATTCCTAGTCAAGAATGGCACAAGGATTTCTTATTAAACTGCTCCCAACCATCAAATGGATGAAAAAATATTATTTTTTCCAATCACTTAACCAGATTATTAATTGGTATTCACTAACAGTAGTATTGTATTTATGGAATCAAGCTGGTCAAAACTGGTAGGCAAGAGGGGGACACAAAGTGTTAGATGGTACTGATCAGCCCTCAGATCGCAGATGACAGCTGTCAGTTCTGTACGCATGCTGTAGAAAGATTGCCTGCTCCAGGACAGCCTGCTTCTCCCTCATGAGTGCTCTACTGGCAGATCACAGCGATAACATTGTTTTCCTCCTAAAGTCTTCCTTGAACTCCTCCCTGAAGCCAGCCAATCTGCCCTTTAATCAAGGAACAATTTGCACACACAGACACACACATGCACATACAGACACTCATAAACAACAGCCATTTCTGAGGCGGAGAGGTGGGATAGAAGGATCCAATTTCCATTCACTGCACTTTCCCCCTCTAGGACAATTTTAGGAGAAAGCAGAAAAAAGTATCACCATTATCTCCAGCGTGTGTTAGCAGCCACACTGAAGCCACTCAGCAGCGCCTGGCATTGTTTGGAGGAATACAAAAGACCTTCTGTTTGGAAAGTTCAAGAAAGAAAGCAGAGAGCCTGGTCCTAGACTGAAACAGAGGCTGAGAAGTTCTCAGGCAGAGGATGATCTGAAGCCCTTTGAAGTTGACGGGAAAACTCCCATGGACTCCAGCACACTTTGGATCATGCCTGAAACACACAGAAGGGAGCAAAGCAGCATAAAAGTAGAAATGAGCATCTGCTAGAGGGGAGTTTAAACAGTGTAGGGGTAACCTGATCTTTTCATAGTGGTTATCAGTACAGTGTATTTTTGTGATGTTTGAGCGAGTATGATTATATCAATTTTCTTAGTCTTTTCATCAGGACATAGCAGTTGTACATTAATCACTAGGTATTTTTCTGCTTATAATGCTATGCATGCTACCCTAACGTTGAGTGTTGAATACAGCACTTAGCAAATGTCTCTGAAGAAAAATTGCCAAAATTATTAGTTTTCTGCTTTCTTCCTTCACTACCCTCTCCCAAAAAGGCTGGTTTAAAGCTATGAAAAACACAGTCCAGGACTGAAAACCTTATTAAGAACAATGCTGCCAGCATCATCTATTCATAAGCAGCAGTTTTGAGACAGAGCCCAACCTAGAAGAAGCTCTTTAGCAGCACATTCTCCAAACAATTGCTAAAGGATCCCAAGTGCGTGGAGGTTCCAAATCCTCTGCTTAATTACAGTGCAATTAATTTTGTCATTAAAGATTAATATAGGAGCATCGAAGAAGAAAGAAGTGTATTCTGAATTCTGTAACACTTCCATAATTATTTTCTTGCATATAGGAGTAATTGTTGCAGTGATTTTAAAGTTTGGTGCTGTCTAGGTCCTAAATGACATTTTCTGGGAATTAATTTGTTAGAAACTTTTTTTTTTTTAAACACTTCTTGCAGCCTTTGCACAAAATTCAACAAAGAGCCAAAGTATCTTTCTTTTTTTTTTTTCCAAAAATGCAGGATGTTTCCTCTTTCCCTGGCTAATAGAATCCAACTGTTGCTGCATGACATCATTCCCCAGAGCTAGGGAATCCAAGCTCGCTCAGACACTCGGCTGGGAGTAAACACCACAGAAAAAAAACCCACCAAACTTTAAAATGGGAGGAAATAACATTTAAAAGGCAATTTTTGTTACCTGAAATTTGGAGCATTTCCCTTTCCACTCCATTCTCAGATTTGTATTTCCCAGATAAAACTCTGTCTTATTATCTGAGGCAATCAGAAAACCAGTCGTTTAGCGTCTAATACCTGCTGTGCTTCCCACAACTCCTTCATATGACCTTCCGCAGCACTGATTCCAGCTAAAATGATTGCAGAGAACACAGACTGGCCGGGCCAGTTGTCATGGAGATCTGTCTCGCTCTCTCTCTCTCTTTTCATACGCGCGCGCACATACACACACATACAGATTTAAACAATTCTGGGAGGCATCCACAAAACAGCATGCCTTTTCATCAGCTAAGTTTCTGAAGCATTCCACCCCTCCTCCAAGCCCTCCCTAGAGTCAGCCCAGGAAGCTGAGCTTTGGTCATGAATCGATTGTTGAAATTAGAGATATTGCCTTTTAAAAAAGAAAACCACCACAGACCTTCTACTTTTTTCCCCCAGGAAGGAAAAGAGAGATGTTTGCTTGCCAAAGCTTTGAACTAAAAGTAAATCTATTGCATTCAAACCTGCGGGCTATTTGTCTTTGCCCGACTTGTTATGAATTTGATATCTGAAAGCACTAAGTCTTTGTTGAAATACAATCACGCAGATTACAAGAAATGCTGCTGGCATGGCCTGACTCCTTACCTTGCTGTTCTCCCAGTACCCAGCCAGTGACTTAATTAGCACAGGTATTCATCGTGGTCATGCCGGACTTCCTGTATTCTTTCATGTTTCTGTAATTAAGAAGAAAAATTCACAGGTCAGGAATATGCAACTCTAACAAACAAACAGAAAAAATCCCCCAGCCAAACAAGAGAAAACAGATACGTTTGGAAGTTTTCTCATACTGACCATAAGTTTACATGCCTCTTTTACCCAAAACTCACTATCTCCCAGTTAAAGGAGAAACCCATTTCAATGACGTTTGTGAATACAAGAACTGATTAATTTACCATATTCACTGGCACCATGGTTGCAAAACAAAACTTATTCCAAACATAAATAAAGACACACAACATTTTTTCCTTGACAAAAAAATTCTAAATTAATCCCCAGCAATATCATATAGGAAAGCCTGGACTGATAAATCAAGAGAACAGAAAATACTTTTAAAAAAAGAAAGGAAAAGAACATTTAGTAAGGAAATTCAGTAAAAAGTATTTGGACTCAGAAGAACAGCACCATGCCCAAAGTTTTTACCCTTTGAGAAATAGCTTGGAGACTCACTCTTTAGAGGATTTAACCGGAGACAGTCATTCAAAGTTTTAAAGCTTCATAAAAGATACTAAAGGGACTGCATGACTCTGCTTTCTGCAATGAGTTGTATAAGCAACAGTCCCTCTAGTGGGCATAAAATTGCAAAGCTGACTATGCCATACTAAGTAGGAAATCAATTTCTTTTTTCACTGTCAACCACTTCATTATGCTGTTATGCTATTCCACCCCTGAATTAAAAACTTAAAATAAAATTAGCATATGCAACCCTTTATATGTTGTTTAGGGAGCTGAACACAAGAAAACATGTATGTGCGTTACATAATCAACACAGCTAGGTTTATACATGAGGAGATATAAAAGAGTTCCAACATATTACTCTTCTGGCTGCATTTGTAACATGATAGCAAAGGCGGGATTAAAAAAAAACTAGACAGTGAGTAGCTGAGATGTCTTATGGGAACACCTGTCTCTCCATATAGCTATTACAAAATATAAACTACACTGGAGCATATTATTGACTGTACTTCTGAAAACTCTACATTTTGTGAATGACAGAGCTCCCAGCAGAGTGTACACTTAAACCACCTCCCTCTCTATCAAAAACACTACCCAAAGGCATATACATGAGGCATACTTTATACTGTTACCAAAAACTGCATGCAGACTATTCACAGGTAGACGAATATAAAAACACAGCTACTTCAGCTGTCAAGAATCCAGAACATGCTGAAATGACATCACATGAAATATTTTTTCTAGACATGAAAGCACCACATACTAAGCTTGCAAGTTCACACTAAGTTCCCTTAAGAATGCACCAGCGAAGCCCAGCAGAACCATAGGAGCCAAATATAAAAAATTATGACATGTGTTTATCTTGAAAAGTTCCTTTTGCTGTATGACTGAGTTAAACTCATCGCATGCTGCAAGTGGGCACAGTTTCAGCAGTGTAACTGGGGAAGGAAAGAGATGGGTAGCTCCTCCCAAGAAAGGAATGTTTTACCCTATATCACCACAAAGGGAGTGCTCAAAGACATGGAAGTAACAAAAAAACAACCTAGGGATTGATCAATGGACAGGTGAAATGGTTGATCAGTCTCAGATTTTCTATAGACCCCATTAGTGGTAGCATGGGAGTATGTACCAACCATCTGCATCACGTCTCACTCCAGGGTTTATCACAAGGCTCTGTAGCACTTCATTAGGTGACCACATCTGCATATATGGCAAGGATCTCAGGGGAGAGTGCAAGCTAGCATTTATAAGCAATTGAAAATGCTCATTGCATTACATATACACTCAGTTACAGTTTAAAGTTCCAAACAAAACAAATGAAGTCGTTAAAATATATTATGCATGCACAAATATGTAGGTACAAAGCACAGTAGTAAAACTATGGCCCAAGCTTTGGTCTTGGGCAGGTGACTACCACAGAAGACTCCGGACAAGTACATTTCTATTGTAAGCTTCATGAATACACTCCCAATCAATTCCTTGCCAGAAGGTGAAATATTTTGTTCAGATTGGCCTCAGTGAAACAAGAACCATTCCCACCTTTTACTTTTTTCTCGTTGGGCTTTTCTGTGAGCACATCAACACCTCAGAACAAAATTTAGGATCAGGACAGAGTTTAGTATCATAAACAGAGGACACTATGAACAGCTGATATTAGGTTAATTACAGTGTCATGGCTACACTGCAATCAAAAAGCATTAGAATACGTATCCTCATCCCCTGCAGGAGACAGACAATCCATTACTCACACATGGCTGATGTTTAGTTTCTTATTTCCGATACACTTCCCATTTCTGACTGGTTGAACACACTCCTTCCTATGCTCTGCGGTCACAAGCACAGGATGCAGAAGCCACGTGATGCACGCAGGAGCAGACATGCACTGAAAAGGATGAGTGCGCAGCAAGAGAGTCCTCACCGGGGCACACCTGGCATCTCTGCACTTGAGACTGGAAAAGGAAATATGAGCTGCTCACTCCACAAGCTGCATGGTCTGAGATTCTTTACTGAATGCTTTCCAAATCAAGCGGCCATCATTAGCAACAGGAGAGGAAACAAAAATGAGATTTGCTCCTAAACAACTCAGGAAATTTTATCACTTTCACTAGGTGAAAACACAACATCAAATTTGGGATTTTAAAAAGACAAAACCAGAGATGAGCTACAGACTAAGCTGCCCACAACAGCAGCACAAATCTCTGGTAGGTATAAATGGAGATTAATCACTGCACCAACTTCAGTAACATTTTCCTTTGCATTTTTTAAATAAAATGAAGTTCCACATAAAAATACTCTTGTAAAATGATTTATGATTTTTTCCCCCTCCTCAAAAAACTTCCTGCCCTTCAGAAGGGCTTCTGCCCCTTTCCCATAGAAGATGACCACCTTATTTCTCTTCCTCTCATGTCACCTCTACACCACAGTTACTGACCACCTTTCCAGTGACCTCAATGGATACGTATCTGTTTGAACTTAGATAAATTTAAGACTCAACAGCAAAAAGTGAAGCTTAAGTACCCTGTCCCAGTACATTTTTAACCCAATACCATTGAAAGGCAAGTGCCTGCAGCTCCTGCTGACCTCACTGGGAGAGGCAGAGAGCTAGGCAACACTTCCTCATCACCAGGCAGTGACTTGCAGAGGTATGGAAATAAGGAAAAAGGCCCCAACCAGCTCATAATGTAAAGCATGCATGCACTACAAAAACTGTGCTCTTTGCACTTTATTTAGAGGCCCAGCACTCAATACTTTTGCATACAGCATTCTGTGACTACCAGGTGGGACAAGAAGATGACAACCAGGACAGCAGCCACCATACTCTTTGGAGCAGTCCCATGACACCATTGAGCTCTCCTTTGAATTAACAGTCCACAGCACTGGCCTTTATGGTTAACACTCCAATACAACAGCATAAGAGCACAGCAATAGAGCAAGTGGCACAAGATAACACCGCTGACCCCGAAAGCATCATTCTACTGAAGTGAATAAAACTTCCACTGACTTCAGTGGTGCATTGACTTCAATTTGGCCTCACTGCATGATGTTTTGCTAGGATTGTGGTATCATCATAGTAAATAGTACAAAAGTATATCATGGCCCTGCAAACAATAAAGCAAAGGAGTTGACCCAACATACGAGCCCCCCGGTTGCAATGGGACTGCACAGGTGTAGGTCTAAGATCAGTCAGCTATGAACTTGTTTTCTTGCCCCATTTCAGCATCACATCCATTACCCATAGTATTTCCACAACTCTCTCTTCTAGCAGGAGAATTAAAAATTTCCATGACCTCTTTAATAGCCCAGCGAGGATAACGTTTGAAGCACTGTACTGATTTCACTAACCCAGAAAAAAAAAAAGTGTGTGTGTGTGTGTATATATATATATATATATACACACACACACATACTATATGTATATAGGAAATGACTAATCATAGCTGTGGACTCTTTGAGATGCTGCCAATCCCTTTATGGCCCTATATCCCATTTCAGTTTGATCTCATTCTGCAAATGAAAGCCTGCCATACTTGGGTCTGACCCTGACGTCTCAACTGGGTGCAAGACAGCAATCTGCAAAAGTTGCTAAGTGATTCAGCGAAACTAAGAGGATATCTGTACCTGGGGGGTCGTGACAAGAAGCTGACACACATTCAACTCCTGTGCAAACACTCATTCAGAAATAAAGTGGCTTAACTTTGTGGCTATTATTGTGTTAGGCCCTGATTCAGCAAAGCACTTAAACATTGACTTCAAAAGAACTTAAAAATATGCCTAACGTGCTAAAATATTTTACCAAAGTGGTGCTTCAGTAATGTTGTATATTTTAGAAAAGAGAAACGGAAAGAGTTTTTATTTGGCAATTAAAGCTTTAAGACGCTGTTTGGTGATATAACCAGGACACGCTCCCCATGCTAAACATACTAATGAGGTTGAAAATCTGCTGAGCAATAAGCTGAATAATTCCTTAATAAAACAACTTTAAAGCTGAACAGTGTGGAATTAACTCATGTAAATGCCTGGTTTGAGAATTATCCATACCTATGGTCTGATTCATGACAGGAGACACATATTACAGCCCACCCTGCTAGGAAAGCGGTGCAAAGCCAAACAAGCCATACAAACTGGCTCTGGGCCCAGGCAGCCAATTCAGCCAGCCCTCAACATCCCAGTGCTGCAAACTGTGTCAGATGGCACCAGGCCAAGGCACAAGCCAAGCCATAGGGATAACCAAAAGGTGGGAACCTCATGTAAATAAGTCCTTCTGCTCCTTAACTCTCCAGAGCCAGCCCTGTCTGCAACCCATCTGCACTCCAGTCAACACCCTTCCTGTGCATGGCTGTGCTGTATCCCAGGCATGCCTGAAAAGGAAACACAGGAAGCTGTGGGACCAAAACTGATGGAGGTGGGGAGCCCCCAAGGGGAGACTATTTGTCCTGTCTGGACAAGACAAGAAAATTTTGCCCTTTATAGGTGTTAGTCTCTTCCTATACCTTTTTTTACTACATATATTCCCATCAAGCATGGATTTACGTTCCAAGAAGAGGGGCAAATGAGACAAGCAGGCTTCTTCTGGAAACTAACCATATCAGGAGAGATGTCAATGAGTTGCTTGAAATTCCACAGGAATTCTGATTTGACCCTACATGAATGCGAGATATCTCAATTTGTCTTAGTTCACTACTGTTTCTTTTACATAAAAACCAAAGGACAAGTTTCTGTTGCCCTCGTTCACAGTACACATCCTGTGACACAAGATGCTACACACGGGACTAGAAGGCAATTTAAAAAACAGATCCCCTCACACCTGGCATTGCAATGCAAGCAGGACTCAATAATATAACCCTGGGAGGACTAAATCTTGTGTGCATCTGAGCAAGTGCTGCAAAGCTTTGACTTAATGGGAACAGAGAGGCAGAATCCTTCTCAGAGCACATAAATGATGGGAAGACAGATCCTTTAAGCCAAATCCCCACCTGAAGAGGCACTTTTCAGATTGTTATCAAGGTAACCCTTCCTGTACTTGCATTCAGCTAGTGGGACAAAGAAGAAGATGCTGTTGGGAACCATCTCTATTGTTAGATTAGCTCTACAGAGCTGATCAAGGGAAGAGCATCTCTTAGCAAAGCAATGGACACAAGGACAAGTATATTCAATAATGCAGTGCTGGTTTCTGAAGCAGAACATGGGTGGCGGTTGGGTTTTTGCATTCTCACACCACCCCACCCCACCCCCAAAAAAAAAAAAGCTCTAAATTTAAACTCAAAATGGAAAATAAGAGGGCCTAAGGCTGAGCAACCAGTATATCACCTTGTTTACATGAGAAAAATTACAACCAATGTTGCTGTGCACTCTTTGAACTTCTAAATAAATAAATAAATAGATAGATAGATAAATAACAACATGTTTTGTGATTCCTTTTGATTGTCAACTATGAAAGTTCACAGGAAGTTTATGCAACCCCCTCTGACTGGATAGATCTTTTCTTCCAAAGCCTATTAGCCAAAAGACTCTAAGAAGAAAGTATCAGACTGATGTTCTTTTGGACAAAAAAACCAATGACTTATCTGTGGGCTAACTTCTGCTGTTGGCTTTCTTTTAGTCATGACTTGAACCTCCAAGCTGGCCTGGAGACCTTGTGAACTGCTGGTCACCTGTTGGGGGGATGCCTGCGAGCCCTGCTTAGCATCTGTGGGGAGGAAGGGTACCGTGAGCACCAGCCCAGCACTACTCCCACCACCTACACCCCATAGAAATCAAAGCCAGCGACAGCATGTGTTTTCTTAGGCATATAATGAGTTTGTCTTTCTTATTGCCATAATCATCACATCAGGCAGATTTCTCAAGCCGCAGACAATAAAGCTATTTTATTCTCTATTTTGGATAGAGCAGATAAACAAAATATTGCTTTGAATATACAACTCCTCTCATTCTTTCATTTGTGGCTCCTCAGTGTGCTTTACAAAGCTGGGTAAATGTCACTCCTGCATGGCCGCTTGGAAGAAAGGAGTTAAGTGGCTTTGTGTGTGAGGCTGCACAGTGTCCCCTCAGAAACAGAGTGTGACCGACTGGGTTCTGAGCACCAGGCTCTGCTGCCTCCCCCGAGGTCATAGTTAGGACCTGGAAGGCAGGCAGGGTCAGCCAAACTCCAAGGGATATCAGAACTTTTTTCTTCCTGGAAAACAATTTGCTTGTGCATGGGAAACAGCTGAAATTAAGCTTTCCTTCTAGCTTGTTTCCACTGCCATGGAGGAAATGAAAGTCAGTGACAGTGCAGTGACTAGGACAAGTTTGTGCAAAACAAAAGAAATCCAAAACCAGACCATGCAGACAGTTCAAAAACATTTTGTGAACTCTGAGTTAGTTTCTCAGTACCTCAGTCCTTGCTGGATTTAGCAATGGAGTGTGGTACAGAGATGCCCAAATGAGCCGCAACCATCATAACTCCAGAACTGGAAGCAGCATGGCCCCAACAGCACAAGGCGGTGCTTGAACTAGTGCAGCTGTATTTTTTCAGGAAGGAGGTCGTGCCTCCACACAGTGCCCCACTGTGCTGTGGGGCCGTGCAGACCTCCTGGAGTTAGCTCCAGGGCTCTCTGTGCCGAGCTCCATTGTGCAGCACAGACATCCCCTGAGCAACATACTGCAGACCACAGAGGAAGCCAGTCCCACTGCTGGGAATTCAGCTCCCAGCACCCGAGCTCCAGATGAATGCCTTAAAAGCAAGGTCATTCCTCTTCCTCTGATTCTGTGCATTCTTCCAAACAGAACTGGGGGAAGCCTCTGAAAACAGCCCCACATCCAAGGAAGGACTCTCCCAACACCCCCTTTTAGGCTGCTGGGGAATCACACACCTACCAGTCTCCTCTTCACCACTAACAGTAGAGGCTATTATTTAAGAAGAAAAAAAAAAAAAAAAAAAAAAAAAAAAGAGAAAGTACACATTCTGCTTTACTCTCATCAAAACTGATGGCTCAGAGATAAGATTTTGCCTCTTGTCATGAAAAAGCATAATTTTTTCTTTTAATTAAAGTATTTCCCATTTTAGAGACAAAAGAAAAGCAAGCAAGAATCGACATTTTTTTACATCAAACTGAAAAGGGTGGAACTTGGGAAAGTGTCCAGTGCTTTTCTTCCAAGTCTGGGAAAACTATACAACTTATATAGGCCAGGACACTGTTATAGATATTTTTTCTTTAAAACACTGGATAAGGTCCATGTAGTCACATGATGTTCCCCATTGGTACGCACATTGCTTTAAGGGGATGGACAACTCGCTCCCTGGAACTGCTGCTGCTTGCTGTTCATACTACGAAAATGGTGAAATCCCACACCACTAGCTAAGTGTTAGCCGTTTAGTGCACAAAGACCACACACCAGAAAGTTTGCTAAAGACCTTGCTGCCAGTGAAGAAGTGCTAGCAAAAGCTCCACTAAAAGTCTTGATTTCTAGCTAACCCCTAACCTGGCCTGCAACATCATGAGCCCTGAATGCTGCACCAACATCTCCATCTAAATGCCACAGTAGGAGCAGACTTCTAAAGGCACTGGCAATTCCCAATTAATCACACAGTTATGCTGGGATTTAAACATGTAACTTATGGCTGTTACCCTTGCAGTTGGGTGTGTGTATGTTCACTGCAAACACAGGTTAGTGCCTACAATGCTGGAAGCAGCTTATGGAAAGTCTGAAGTGTAAGATTCAAATCATTAAGAGCATGCATCACAACTTGCTTTGGGGAAAATTCCCCATTCAAGAACAGACATGCTGATTACGACTCCCATTTTCTAATTTCCTGACGTGTGAAAGTCCCATCAGTAAAGATGAGAGCTCTGTGCTTACTGAAAGCATAAAGCAACACTCCCAGTTTGCCAGAAAGAGCTGAAAGGGGGTTTTTTGCACATATACATAGGATTGAAACCTTCTACTCCGCCTCCTGCGCTGTGTGAAGGGACCTAACAAGGAGTCAGAAGAATCAAACGTTGTTCTTGATTTTGACACCATCCAGTTAAATGACCTTGGATAGCTTTCTTTACCTAGTAACACAATACCTGTTCAGCTTTCTGAAGCACTGAGAAATCAGAAGCAAGCAGTATTGGAACGATGTAGTAAATTGCAATCTCACCATAAACTTCAAACAGTATGTATCTTTGATTACATTATACAGTTCTGTACATTAATCGACCTCCAAGGCTGTTTCCAGTTTCTTAACTTGCTTCACTGCCATGCACTTTTGATCCTCCCTTCAGCCTGAAAAAGGCCAAATATGAACAGGGTTTCTTCATCATCCCTACCACTGAAATAAGCAGCTTTCCTCACAATTCACACAGTAACAAAAGCAAACCTGAGCCAGTGAAAGATTTAGAGCCTGATTTTTTCCTGCCTGTGTATGATGAAGTCGGAACTTTGCACCATTTTTCTTAGACAAAGATTTTGGATCTGGTCACACTCTAAAATATTAGATACTTGCATTGCAAAATTAAAAAAAAAAAAAAAAAGAAAAACCACAAGAACTATTTTGTGGGCCATTTTTTAAACCCCCTTCATCCAGCTGCGTTCAAAATAAACTGCACTGCACCTGTCTTGCAAGAACCTCCACAATGGTTAAAAACTCTATACAAAACCTTGTGTTTTATCACTAGGTTCATCTCTGGTTTACCAGGGTGTGACCTGGAGCAAATCTTAGCAATTCTAATACTTCACCTCCTCTAGAGTGGCTCCCAAGTGCAATTCACATGGCTTGTGAACCAACTGTAAAATAAAAGGGAAGCTTGCAACGCCAGTTCCTAGACATATAAGACACTTACGGAAAGCCAGCAAACCAACACAATATTAAAGAAGACATTTGTAAAACACAGTGCCAATTTACATCCATTTGGAATGGCACTTTGATACTTTAGGAAATATAAACCTCCCCTGTAACTCAGCATGAGCTACAGGTAACTGAAACAGCTTTCTGCATTCTGTCTTGGTTTCCTTATCTCTAAAGAGCTGAAAATAATTGAATCTGTTAGAAATACTGTTAGCATATGTGCTGGTTTTGGCTGGGGTAGAGTTAATTTTGTTCATAGTGGCTAGTATGGGACTATGTTTTGGATTTGTGCTGGGAACGGTGTTCATAACACAGGGATGTTTTAGTTACTGCTGAGCAGTGCTTACACAGAGTCTTTCCTGCCTCTCTCACCACCCCATCAGCGAGTACGCTGGAGGTGCACAAGAAGTTGGAAGGGGACACAGCTGGGACAGCTGACCCCAACTGACCAAAGGGATATTCCGTACCATATGACGTCATGCTCAGCATATAAAGATGGGGGAAGAAGAAGGAAGGGGGGCACGTTCAGAGTGATGGCGTTTGTCTTCCCAAGTAACCGTTACGCGTGATGGAGCCCTGCTTTCCTGGAGATGACTGAACACCTGCCTGCCGATGGGAAGTAGCAAGTGAATTCCTTGTTTTGCTTTGCTTGTCTGCGCGGCTTTTGCTTTACCTGTTAAACTGTCTTTATCTCAACCCACAAGTTTTCTCATTTTTACTCTTCTGACTCTCTCCCCCATCCCACCAGGGGGGAGTGAGTGAGCAGCTGTATGGTGCTTAGTTGCTGGCTGGGGTTAAACCACAACAGTATAAATTTATTAAACTTCATAAGGTGGCCACAGACTGCTGGAAGGCAGGCATTGCTGTATTAAGAAAGAGGCTGACTACACCTCTTTTAATTTAACCAGATTCCCACTACTAAGCCCATTCAGGAGTTTGTATTAATATAATCCTCAGAAACATTTTCACTACACAATTTTAAAATCACAAGCTGGGCTAGGGAATGGAAAAGAAATGTCATGCACTGTCATGCGTGCACACAGAGAATGAGAGTCAGCTGCTTGAACGCTGTCTGCTGGATGGAAGAGCAAACCCATTAACAGGAGAAGGTGATAAAAACCCCCATATGCAGCACAGAGCACCTCTAAAAGCCAAAACAACAACAACAACAGGCATTTGAGGTGGAGAGTGAGTGGAGCAGACCGCTATGACTCATACATTATAAGTCTAGTCAGTGAAAAATCTGGCAGAAGTGTGCTGTTTGACTATGTCTGTACATTCCCAAGAGATTTATAGCTGCTTATTAAATCATCTGTTCCTGTTAAAACCAAAGAAACTGTATACGTTTCACTGGATTTCACAGCTGCTAGAAAGACTCATTAACCATTAATATGGAGTAGAGATTTTTCTATTGGATAAGCCATTCAAAAGATTTTAAGACATTACTTGTGACAGGAAGTAAAATCGACACAAGGGACAGGCTGCAGGGGAATCTGACACCTGCTGCATCAGGTTGGGTCTCCCTCACTGGCATCTCTGGTCTGCCTGGCTAATCTTCAAAACCAGATGGGTCTTTCAAGTGACAAATAGTTTCTGCAGAGGAAAGGAAAGGAAGCAAGGACTTTCTACAGAGGAAAGTTCTGTTAAGGAAATAGTCATGTCTTCAAGAAAATGACCGCTGTGGCTTGACACAGGATGTGTTGAGCAGGTTCATGGAGTGTGGTGACACACAGGCACACGCTGGTGGCAGAGGACCTGTCAAACTGCAAGGAGCAGGCAGTGCTATTGGCCAATTAACTTTCTTCACACAAAAGTTGCTAAGCTCAGGAGCTGGAGGGAAAACACCACTAGCCCTGCAGTTTCATCTCAAAACCCAAGGTAAGAGGAAAAGGAGCTGTGCACAGCCCTGCCCCACACATGTACACTGCCACTTGAGTGCTGGTTAGTTTGCAGAAGAGCGAGAGAGAAGAATGGGTAGGGCTGTCATTTCAATCCACCCTGTTTAGCTAAGCAAGCTATTTTGTTATCTCAGAATGCTCCTTAGCACATCTCCACCCCTACCCTTCACACACATTATCCATTGAAAAAAACCCTGCACAAAGAAAGAACGTTCCTTCTCCCATCTCCGCTCCCCTCAGTCTTACTTTTTTGTTCTTTTTTCGCCCTTGGGCACATCCAGAGGTTATCTCTCATTAATAACCATCTCTTAATGGTAATGTACAAATATGTTACTAAATAGCCATTTGGTGAGGCATACATGGACTGAGTGTCCTGAATTCCCAGGAGGTAGGGAAGTTTTACATATTTTAAATTAACCCCTTAAAAATAAACAAAAATCCAGGCACGTTTGCTAAACACCTGAGAATGCAGAAATACTGTATCCATGGCTACTTCAGTGCTGACACTGGAATAGAGACATACTTCAAAAACACAGAAAATGCCCTTCTGGGTCAGACCAGCAGTGCATCTAGCTCAATACTCTGCCTTCAGAGGCAGTGAAAGGCAATGCTAGTCGGGGCAAGCCCAGGAACCTAGCTACTTTCTGGCCATTTTTCTTTGTCTGAGGCTGCAGGCTGTGAGTGAGCAGAGCTGAAAAGCAGCAAGACTTGCAAAATTTTGCTAACAGTGCATTTGTTACTCTTGCTGTACCAATGAAATCCTATTAAGTCTGTAAAGTGAAACATGACAGAAAGCCATGTCTGAACTGCCGTACTTAGCTGAAAAGTCAGCAGCTTGGGAGTTTGAGAGCACAATAATAAAATCAAGACCCACACCAGCTTACGCATGCAGAATGCCCAAAGCCTGCAAGCAAGGGAGCCAAGCACCACCATACCCGTGGGTGCAGCTGTGGCAGATTTGCCAGCACACACTGGATGGGGGGACAAGAAGGGTTGTTCAGCACATTTCTCTTTCATGTTTTTTAATTGCTTCCTTGTAAAAGTCAATGTGCTAAAAAGCATTACAAGATAATGGTAGGTCCTGCTGAATCTGCACAGCTATGCTATGCCAAACTGATTTCTGCAGTAAATCATATGCACTCTCAAAACACAAAGGCAGGGCTGTACAGCTCTGCGAACTGGTTTATACTGTCCCTTTATTTTTGCAAAAAATGACAAAATGTCTGTCAGCCCTTATTTTTTCTCTTTCTTATCTCTGTATTGAACTGTCTTCACTTTAGCACGCTGAATCAATACAGAAGGAACAAATCGCATGGTGAATCTGATCTTCCAGCAATCTGTCTGAAAGCCTGAGTCAGCATAGCTATGCTCAATAGGTTGCAGTTAGTCTCCTACCCTACAGCTGCACAGACCCCAACCATCACCAGCTTCCTATCCTTCACAGTAACTAACTTTCTGGGATGTCAATTAGTCATCGATATGTTGAGGCTGATTTAGTGCCTTTCCTCTTAAAAAACACTATGAAACAACATGGAGGGGGGATAATTATGGCAATATCCATACCCAGCACAGTAATACCACATCTCAGCCCATTCAGGGTGAGACAGCGTGACTAAGGCATATCATCCCTGCAGTAGACTGCGTAGCAGGCTTTGGACTAGTCACATGTTACAAGTCTCAGATGGTGGCATGGAAAACCAAGAGCGTTATTCAACCCTGAATAATCACCTTCATATCTTTTGAATTGGCTCTCCTTCCTTAACAGGAGGCAGCTACGCTAGTTAACATAACTTTCTTGCTCCATGTCAACTTTGTCTTCTGTGCCACGCACACAGCAACACCGTAACTCACAATCGGTGAGCTTAGAGCAAACATGAATCTGGGCCAACTCACTCCAGATCAACACCACCGCATCAGTGGATGTCACCAACCCACACTCACAAACACCTCTCCAGTGATCCAGCCACGTAATAAGTTTTTTCTTCACATTGCAAAAGAGAGAGTTTAGCACTGCTAGGGAGAAGGAGTGATCATTGTATTTCACATGCACAGGAAGCACACAAATGTTGCTGTTCACTCTCACCGGAGGAAACAGTGTATGAGAACAGTTGAGAGAGCTACAGCAGCCTTCCAGACCAGCATGAAACCTGAGTCAGCCCTTAGGCAAGCTGCTGAAGTCAATGCTTAGCTTTCAAGCACATGCTCAAGTATTTGGCTGAGCTGGGACCATTTTCAAGTGTGGGATGCAGAATCCCACTCAATGGTTGCTCCAATGACAGACTGCGAAAGTATTCTTGATATATAATAATGCAGTAGTTTATGGGGTGCATTCTCCCTTAACCAGAACCTCAGACTCATCTGTTCTTCACAAGCAATTGTTTCTTAAAGAGTGTTGCTGTGCCCCTCATCTGCAAACACTGAGAGAACAGATGCCAGACGCAATAGGAAATGGTTTACACTGACTGAAAGTATTTCTGAAACCCTACCAATTCTGCTCCACAAGAGAAAAAAAAAAAAAAAAAAAAAAAAACCCACACCAAAACCAAAAAACACCAGTAACAACAAGAAAACCCAA
The DNA here is from genome assembly GCA_013389945.1 of Fregata magnificens. Classification (NCBI taxonomy): domain Eukaryota; kingdom Metazoa; phylum Chordata; class Aves; order Suliformes; family Fregatidae; genus Fregata; species Fregata magnificens. The sequence continues at coordinate 245,019 of WAAD01039334.1, forward strand.
GAGAATTTGATAGTCTTTATTCTGCATCTTTGCTGAGAAGTAAGAATCTTTGTTTTCTCTTTCAGACCATCCTGTTATTCACACAGCGAATTACAGACCTAACCAATTCTATAAATGGTTGTTCCCTGTACTCATGGTTTAAGTTTAGGTCAAAGGAAGATCATTCACATGTGAAGCATGACTCTTCTCTGGCAAAGTAAAGCCATTCTGATTCCCGACAATGTTATATTTAGCTTATTTTAACTGTCCTGATCTGCTGCCCCTTTTCCTCAAAATCATTGAGTGGTAGATGTCAGAAGAGAAAGATTCTGCAATCCTCAGTTAGAAAGAAAGGTCACCTAGAGGCAAGCTTGGAGCCAGGAACCAAGGACTGCCATCCCTGTTCTCACCCAGATTGTGCTGCCCACCCGCAAGCTGCACATCACATCAGTGCAGGTGCAGCCTCTGGTGGAGAGTGCTGGCAGAATAAGACCTTCCAAACCCCAAGCTTCAATTTTAACATGGTACCACTGACCTACCAAAGTTCCATCAAAATCTCAATGCCTCAGTGCAGGATTATAACACTTGTTTGCCTAATTCATGAGTTATAAAGATGTAGTTATTCATAAGCCAGATTGTTACCGTTTGTAGATGACTAATGCTCTTCTGTTGCCCATAAAGCTGTGACTACTACCTGCAGACTGAAACCATTGATGAAACAACTAATGCCCTGTACAAATTTCTTAAAATAAAACAAACACATATTAGGCAATACAAGGTTAACTTTGTAACCTTAAGGTAATGCAAGATAAACTGTGCTAGCTCTCTACAAAGGTACAGCACCTACAGAATAGAAGCTGGTTCAGTAAGTGGGTAGTATCTAGTTTTGAAGTCACGGTTCATGCCTACAATTAACCAAAGTTTCAGATGCCCAAGTACCTGTTTGCACCTGCCAATCAGGTGCTGAAATGACTGATAAGAAACTCTATCCACAGACACTTGAGGGCAAAAGATTGTTCCTGTCATTAATGTGTCCACAAAAACGCAAACACCATACCAGCTGCTGGGCTCCAAAGCTGCCCCAGAGCGTACAGGCATTTAAATATAGACAGCAGTCTGGTAATCTGCCCAGTTTTAAAGCTGTAACGATGCAGTCAAATAACAGGCTGTCTGAAAACCACGCAGCAGAGCTACTTGCTACATCCCACTCATTTGGTTATTATTGATGCAAAGACCTTCTTCCTGCATGCCTTACTGTCTGGATCAACAGGTAAGTTTCTATGAAACTTCAAATCCTGGAGGGGTTTTTTGGGGCAGGGGGGTTGAGGGAAGTTTGGAAGGATTTTTTTTTTTTTTTTTTAAACAGTTAAATGCTTTCAACCTGTCTGCATTCTACCAAATAAAACTGGATAGGCATGGAAAGGTGCCGAGGACCAATCAAACCTTCAAGGACCTGAAAATGAAACCTCAAACCACTTTGTTCCCAATTAAAAACCTTGGAAGCAAATTAGACTAGCCTCATCTGGGTGGCTGGCAGGAAAAAAAAAAAAACACTCAATGCACAACCACATCGTATTTCCTGCAAAGCTCTGCTCTGAAAAGCAGGCGTTAAAGGAGGGGAGTGCCTCGGTAGCAAACAGGCCTGGTCAAACATCCCTGCTCACCTTCACTGCACACTTCAGTGCAGTTACTGGAACAGGAACAAAGTGGAGAGCATGGTCATAAGGCTGCATTATCCTGATGCAGGAGCAAGCTTCCAGCTTATGAGTTAGCACCTCATTTTCAGTGGAAGACAAAAGCAGTAGGAGATTTTCTCTGAAAAGTTATTCCTTTTCTCCTCTTTTTTTTTTTTCTCTCCTTCTAGAAAAAGTATTCTGTAGACAAATTGCATACAGTATGTGAAATCCTCCTGCTTGGAAAATTTTGCCTGTTATTAAAATCAAATGCAAAACAAACAAACAAAAAAATCCATTTTTGATGGGTTTGCTTGTCATGCCAAGGCCCCCAGCTTCCATTCTCAGGAATTTACTGAAATATTTGTTTATTTACATAGAGATGGAATTCTAGACTACCAGGTTCTCTTCTGGCAAGATCTTTTGCCATGCTAAGAGGTGGTAGTAATATTAAATATATTTCCAGTTACATCAGTAGGAAATTAACTGTGCTGTAAATAATAACGGTTACACAAAGGTGTGGGTTTGACTGTCCCTTGTAGATACTCATCCATGTTAAGAATAATGAAAGATATCACTTTACCCCTGCCCCAAGACAAGGTGCCAGTTCCTTTCCATTCAGTGAATGCAATTGCTTCACCACTCCAGGTAGACACAATTTTCTCCTGTCATGCCTATCAGCTTGCTGGGAGAGAGGCCGAGTCATAGTCTCATCTCCTGCTCTCCCTCTGACAGCACACCAGCAAGTGGACAGGGAGAACAAAAGGAAACTCATACTACTGTGTTTAAGTACTTCAGTGCCTTGAGACAGGTCCCTGAAATGCTGTGAGGTGACCTAAACAAATCACAAAATTTTGGGTATAAATAAAGGTTGAACTCCTTCTATTAGCTTTACAGATTTCAAGCCTTTGGGACTCATGTTTCCAAGCTTTCACATAGAATCATAGAATCATTAAGGTTGGAAAAGACCTCTAAGATCATCAAGTCCAACCATCAACTAACACCACCATGACTCCTAAACTAGGCCCTGGAGTGCCACGTCCATACCTTTTTTGAACGCCTCCAGGGTTGACGACTCCACCACCTCTCTGGGCAGCCTGTTCCAATGCCTAACCACTCTTTCAGTAAAGAAATTCTTTCTGATGTCCAATCTAAACCTCCCCTGACGCAACTTGAGGCCATTTCCTCTTGTCCTATCGCTAGTTTCTTGGGAGAAGAGTCCAACACCCACTTCACTACAACCTCCTCTCAGGTAGTTGTAGAGAGCGATAAGGTCTCCCCTCAGCCTCCTCTTCTCCAAGCTAAACAACCCCAGTTCCCTCAGNTGGCCACCTGGGCACACTGCCGGCTCATGTTCAGCCGGCTGTCAACCAGCACCCCCAGGTCCTTTTCTGCTGGGCAGCTTTCCAGCCACTCTTCCCCAAGCCTGTAGCATTGCATGGGGTTGTTGTGACCAAAGTGCAGGACCCGGCACTTGGCCTTGTTAAACCTCATACAATTGGCCTCGGCCCATCGATCCAGCCTATCCAGATCCTTCTGCAGGGCCTTCCTTCCCTCGAGCAGATCGACACTCCCACCCAGCTTGGTGTCATCTGCAAACTTGCTGAGGGTGCACTCAATCCCCTCATCCAGATCATTGATGAAGACATTGAACAAAACCGGCCCCAGAACTGAGCCCTGGGGAACACCGCTCGTAAGTATGTAGCTATAAAAGCCAGAGAGGGTCAAGATTTCTAATAATCACTGAACTCCAGGAACCTGGGCCTTAAAAGAAGGGAAAAAAAACCTCAAACTAATATAAAAAAAAAAAACCCCACATTAAAATTGGTAGAGTTGACAAGAGTAAGAAAGAAAAGTTGGGGTTTTTTCTTTTGCATTTATCACCCACCATCTCCCACACAATCAGTATGACAACTCTCCTAGCTCTCACTTTAAATGTCCTTAGCCACTGTAATTGTATACAGATCAAACACAAACTGCTTCACTTGCCAGCAAAACACAGCAGCATGTGGACCACAACATGGCAGCCCTTACAGGATGCATAAAGATGAAGAAGAGTGAAGAGAAATAAACCAGACTGGAATTTGAATAGTGGAAGGCCAGACCAGCACACCCTGACCCAAATGTCTGCAATGCTATATTTGATGACACAAATGAGAGACATTTGATGCCCATTTGTAGTATCAATGATAGCTTTCTCTCCCTGTGTGAAAGCTGACAACTACTTCTTGCAGGATGCCACCACCGTGCTGGGGGCGTGACACAGCTGCAGTCTGCCTGGGGAGACAGGGATTCAGGATGTGACAAACCCCATGTTCTGACACCACGTCCTACCTTCTTAAGGTCAACTCTTCCCTGCCCCACACCTGCTGTGTTTGAGAAACCAGAGGAACTCATACCCCAAAAATGGCACTTCTGGAGATGAAAAACAAGAACGACTTAGAAGGGATCCACCAACTCAAGGCACAAGGTTTCACACCATCAAAACTTTCTGGTATCTTCTTGGAGCAAATATCAGCATATTCATCTGCACATCAGGCTTTTCTCAACAGGTTATGGTGTTTGAGAATATCTTCTTCCCATTCACTAGCTCTACTTGTAACCTTCTCCATTGCCATTCCTGCAATTACTGTTTCCACATGAATCATTATGTGCTGCCTACACTTTAGCTTCACTCCCCAAAAATATCCATGTTTACTGCAAAAATGCATGCTACCAAAGACCTTTCTTCCAGATCAAACTGCAAGCAAGCATGCTGCTGTGTGCTCCTTACCTAAACAACCTAATCAAGACTTTCACAAAATAAACACACAGGAACACCACATGCAGTAACTTCATCCCAGTCCCCAGGGAACGTGTGTACAACTCATAATCCTGGGGGACTAAGGCGCGTCTGATGTTCCCTTCCCTGGAGAGGCCCCACGCTACAGATGGCAGCTGTGTGAAAATATACTGTTGAGGCACAGATTGGCCTATGAATATTTCTCCTTGGTTGTATAGCTCCCTTTGAACTCTCATAATTGCACCAGCCTTGTGCACACATGTTCATTGCTTGAACCGTGGGTGGGAGACGCATCTGGCGCCAGCTCTATGCAAACATTTTAAGGCTTAATTCTCAAGGCCACTGAAGTCAACATGGGCCTTTCCACGGGCTTCTCCAAGCTTGGGACCAGACCCACGTTCCTTCATTTTAAAGGACAGCAGAACTGCACTGAATATTTTCAGGCAAGTGTAGAGTCACCAGGCTAATGCTGCAAGACCACGAGAGTGACCTGCTCAGCAAGCTTTTTCCACAAGTGCTCAAGGCAGACCTCATTCACTGCACTCAGCATTCATTTTCTTCTCATTGACTCAAGAACAAATTAGACAGAAACTGGCCACAAATAATCCTAGGCTGGAAATTAGAAAAATGTTTCTAACCACTGGACTAGAAAAGTACTGGAACAGCTTTCCAACAAGCAGAACCACAGGGTCAAAATGGTACCTGCTGCATCATTTAAAAGGGATGCGTCCACCTCCCAATAGCAAGGCATTGGCTCTGACCCTTCTAGGCCTGTTGACACCTGAGGTACCACTGCACTGCTGCGGGGCAGGCAGGTAACCTCCCCACAGCGGGAACCTGATTTCACCACAACCTGAGCCCTTCCTGCCAGGACAGCTCGCTAGCACTGCATATCCAACACCCAACAAGAGAGAAGTGGAGGGGAGAGACACTGTTTCCTGAGCTTGTGTTGCTTGGAAATACCAGTCCCTGGGAATTTGCCACATGCCAAAGAAGCCAGTGTTGTGGCTGATATCAGAGTGGAAAGGCCACCTAAGGGGTGATGCTGGGTGAGTAGATTACACTTCTCCCTCCTCAGCTTTCTCATCCACATGGATTCTGCACCTGGGCTTTTCAGCAGCTCTATTTAATATTCAAAAACAAAACCATACACTGAACCAGATTTATTTTTATGCTCCTTTAGTGTGTAGGCAGAATGTTAACTGGTCCTAAAGAAACAGATTCAGGGAAAACAATTTTTCTCCCCTTTTCCAAAATTTATATTCACCCAAGCTCTTCATTAACACAGAAATGTCCCTCTCTTTGGCATGCATAAATGTAATTAGTGCACAAAGGGTAAGACAGCAGGATGCCATGAAAATACAAATACAACACTGTGCTTTTCACTTTGTTGTATTTGGTTCAACAAATAAAGTTCACCACTGCTACCACCCAAGGACAGTCTTGTGAGCCCTTTGGGAATCATCCCACCCATATCCCAAAACAGTGCAGCGCAGAAGGCAGGACAGAGGGAGGCTGCCTTAATGGAAAGCTTTATTTTATCTTGCCAAACAGAAGCAATGCTTGAAAAGCTTTAAATGAAAGAAGCTGCAGGGCAGAATATGCCTATCCTGCACTAATAAACATCTCCAGAAAGGAGCGGTCCCCATTACTCAGCGGACAACTATATGCCGGCAGAGGAGTTTATACTTCAACCTTAGGCACATGTGAAGTGTTATTACAGGGACTAGCTGCTCAGGTAAAGATGCACAATGCCCTTCCCTGCCCCCCTGTGCCTTTACGAGAAGTACAGAGGAGACACTGGCTTCTGCTAACTCAGCATACCTTTTCCCAAGTGGGCAGAGACAGTGGAGAGCACTGGCAGTCCCGGATAAGTTATGAGGGAGGAAGGGAGTGAATCACCCACCCCAGCTGTAGAGAGCTTTACCATGGGACTACAGGGGACACCAACAGGCAGAAGACAGCAACTCCAGCCAATTGAGACTCATAACCCATTTCTCAGTCTGCCCCTCAGGAATTGAAATGTTGGACTCTCCCTTGCTTTGGCTTGGGGTATGCTCATAACTCACAATTTGGCGCCAGAAACGAAGCCCTGCTGCTCCTTACTTGCACTCAGTAGCGCTTTATTCACTGAGCTGTCTCACAGAGCCCAGAAGGACTTCTTCCGTAGTAAATAACATGTGCCATCAGCACGTCAGTGTCTGGCCCACATCAGAGCAGCTGTTGTGCCCTGAGTGCACCAACAGCCCTTAAATGCCCTGACCAGCCTGACCTGGGAGCTGCACCCACACAGCCGCTGCCTGAGGGCCCAGAAGCCTGGTTTCAGCTCAGGCTGAGCCATGCTGCAGGTTCGCCTGCCCCCAGCCCTGTCCTTGCTGGGCCCAACTTGCTGTCTGGATTGAACTTGGACCCAGCTACTTCCATTTGCATCTGCCTGGTGATCACTGGGCTGCCGGTGAAACTTGTCATTGTCACCAACCTGGCCCCACTCGGGCGCTGCGGGACTGCGCCATGGTCAGCAAGGGCACTGTCCTGTCTGTGCTGTGGTCACCCTTGGCTCCTGGCTCATCCTCCCTCGCCAGACAGCCCTTGTTCTCTGCTCCCAGACGGTACCATACACACCACATTCTGTTTCCATTTGCTGGTCATTCTCCCTGGCTTGGTGGACCCTGAAGCATGATTAGGACAAGTATCACAGGATAGCCAGGGGGGCTGGCATCAAAGGCAAATTTTGGAGGAAGAAGAAGTATCAGAACATCTTCTCCAGAGGCATTCAGTGCCTTGCTTTTGACACATGGAGGAGCTTAAGAAGCAGCAGCTATGCTGGTATCAGAGCAGCTCTGGGAACTGGGTCACTTGTTTTCCTGGTGATTAATTCCAGGGTAGGATACCGATCTGGTTCAGGCAGAGTTCAAAATATCCCTGCTTACACAATCAGATGTAGTGAACAGGAAAGGCACTTTTGCAAGCTAGCATCTTTCCTTTGAACAGAAATACTGCATCACAGAAACATACAATTTCCGGCTCACAGAAAGAGCTGATGGGTAAATTCAATTATTCACACTTACCAAGATTCTCAGCTATGCAGATTTTCCTAGCTAACCTGAGGGTAAAAACAAAAACTTATTTTAAGTTCGCTATCCCTGGGGAAACAAATTACCAAAAGCTTCTGCCATTTTCACTAAACGCAATGTGGCAGGGAGCTTCTTTGCAGCCCCACAGCAAAACTAGAGCTACAACAGAGAGCTTTCCTCAGGATACACAGCAATCCTTGTGAGCGCTCTGGCCTCATGTTACTCTGCCTGCTGGGAGCACAGGCTGGAGACACTGGCAGAAAACTGGAGTCCAGTTTTGGAGCTGTTTTATTTTTGGTTTTGAAGATTCACTCCTCCTTACACACCATCCTTTCAAACAAAGGGGAAAAAAAAAAAAAGTCTTTCTTTTCTGTTCATAGATAAAGGCAAACAAGTCCAGAGAGCTGATTTCTGCTAAAGACAGACACCAATACTCAGGTGCACTGTATGAACTTTCAGAAGTTATTGCAGGTTCTGCAGGGTGACACAGTGGCGTGCAAAACTAATACAAGTCAGAAATAGGGTATATGGTCAACAGAGAAATTACCCATGCGAGTTTCAAATCTGTTTTTTCCAAAATGGTATAAACTGCATAGGCACCTTCATAGTGGCTTCCTATACTATATGCCACCAGAAAACCAAGATACTGTTTCTGGATATAGATAATCTTGTTTTGGGAGAGGTACCGTTTTACATACAGCTCTCTACTTTCTAAATAACCTACTTGCATTGTTTGTTTGCTTGTTTCAATTTTCAGAAAGCAGAGGTTGCCTTAAAAATCACTATGCCACAAGGATCTAGAGGAGATTGGGACTAAATGATCTGGATGTTCCCATGACTGTTAAAATGGACAAGAATATTCAAGCAAGTTGAATTGCTTTAAACACTTTGTTCATCAAAAAGTAAGATTTGGTGGTACGAAATCCACACTGAAATATTTTGCCTGTAAATAATTAAGGACATGTTTTTCTGCAACATTTTCTAAAATGAAGTGTACTGAGATTTCATTTCAAAACAAAAATTGTACTTTGAAGTTTAGTTGGACTTTAATTTCAAAATTAAAAAAAGACATTTCATTTGACACAATGATTCAGGTTATATTTCAAGAAGAAAAAAAAAAAGTTATCCCAAAGTGAATCTTCCTTCCTCTTTTTCAGTTCAGATAAGGATATCCCCAAAAGTTAGTGAAGTCCATGCCTCTTAGGAAAGTACACAAGTGCTAACCTCACTGCTTTTCCTGCGCTTGGCAGTAGTGTGCACACGCAGAATCCAAACTCTACCTTTTAATTAGAATATCCCTCTGCTAAGAAAAAGGGATTTATCTCATTAAATATCTTAGGCCTGTAACAATCTCAGTCACCACCTGGCTAGTAGCAAAGTTTTACTTGCTTAGTCAAGTAAAGAGGCAACACCTCCAAAATCAATGAACCGGTCCATCTGCAGTGATTCATATCCTGCATAGCAAACACCACTTTTCAAAAAGAAAAGCCATAGAGAAAGCTTTGTTCATTAAAAGAAAACAAACTATACTGCAAGTCTCAGGCAACATTGCTGTTTCCCAAGAGCTTTAGCCAAAGTCTACTTACTCAAACCATTAGAATGACAGTCCCTTATTTCAACAGACTTCAGCTCAAACACTGTGTTCAGGTATTACACGTCATTACACACAACGGCTTCATGAGACACCAGGGAGTTTTACTGTTCCTTGGTAAATCTGGACAATTTATATTTTCTTGCTAAAAAGTGTACACAGTAAAGGATACCATTGATTCCCCCCGCCCCTGGAAAAATGTTGTCTCTGTAAATAGCCATGCAAAAGCTTTTGCAGTGTCACTGCCTACATATTCTGTTTTGGGGGGATAGGTTGGGGGGGGTCCCCCTCAGAAGATGAAGAGGGGGCTTTGCTCACCAACCTCTTGAGCCTTTGGTGGTCATTCTGGTCCACATGCCTACAAAAGACACACTCATGTTCTGTGTGAAGACAACATGAGAGATAATAATAAAGGGCAAAAGTGGGCTGGTATGGGTGCCCTGGGAGTCCCACAGGTAATCCAGGAGGGAAACCTGGAGGAAGAAGAGAGATCCTGTATGTTCTCTCCATAAGGACACCTTTGGGGCTCTAACATCTGTCTGCATTGCTCTGTTTCAACACTACATGCTTGCTCAAAGAGCCGAAACTCAGTTTTCCCAAAGGATACTCAGTTCTGCAGATACTTGTACATAATGGTGACCACATTCAAAAGGTCTTTAATGTAATAAATACATAAAACAATGCTCAGCAATGAACATGAGCCTTATGGGAATATAGGCCATTTGGAACTGAATCCAGAAGTTTAAATCATTAGGTTTCTGGATGTGGTGAAATTAGCCCGGCTCTATCACGCAAGCAAACCTTCCCACAAGGTTCACAACATAGGAAAGGTTGGGACTAGGAACAACAATAACTGCAAGAAAATAAACTTTATCTGAAACCAATCAGGTGTTAAGCATTTGAGGAAGATTATGTCAACTCCCCATATACGGATTCTTTATCAGAAAGGGTGAAGCAATATACTCTCAAATAACAGATGTGAGTTGCACATTGATTTGGATTTAAGATACATGTTCTTCGACTACTCTTCTCAGGTTCCTCAGAGAGACAATGAAAAAGGATTCTCAGTGTCAGAGGAATCTCTGCTGAGGGCTCAGTTTATACACAGTCAGTGTATTCCACCTTCCATATGGAAACAGGATCAAGTGCTTTACTGTGAGTTTTTCTAATGAAGCAATAAGATTCAAGTACTTTCTTTATAAAATTTAAAAAAAAATAAATCCAACAATTCACAGAATTGAACACATGAAAAAATAGGGCAGGTGCATGAGGCAACTGAAATGGGAGGACATGGAGGCAGAATGAAAATATTCTTCAGAGGAACGTGAAACCAACGGCAAAAAGAAAGATGACGGAAAACACAAGTGAAAAAAAACCATTAAAAAAAATAATCAAACTGGAGCAGTTTGGAAGAGGTCTGTATACAAAGGGGAGTGCCACAAACAAGAAAACAGAAACAGAATTTTTAACAACCCAAAAGATGTTCCCCTAGAGCCCTCTTGCCATCAAAACCAATGTCAGAAGCTTTGGGTCCCAAAGGTTAAAACATGACGTGGGCACAGACCCCAGTGAGCTATAAATGCAGAGACAACTCCAAAAGATCGGTGAGAATGGTGAAGGACCAGAACCATCCACTACAAGGAAGACTGAGAGATAAGTCGTATGCCACCACTGTTTTCTTATCAACCTCTTTGCAAACAACTTATGTGATTTAGGGTATTTTATTATATTCTGAAATATAGAATCATAGAATCATTAAGGTTGGAA
>WAAD01039336.1:10430-20731 GCA_013389945.1 Fregata magnificens
TGGCAGAGCATGGGAAGCTGAAAAAGTCCTTGACTTAGTGTAAGCACTGCTTAGCAACAACTAAACCACCAGTGTGTTATCAACATTATTCTCACACTAAATCCAAAACACAGCACTATACCAGCTACTAGGAAGAAAATTAACTCTATTCCAGCTGAAACCAGGACAGTATCCACCCCTTAGTCTGTACCATCTACATCAAGCCCAGGTCCTACCCTTTCCAATACACTCCAATTAATCACCACCACCTTTTCTGTCTTTTGATATATACACACAGATATCATTCCTTTAGTCTATGGGCCATCCCTATAAAATGTCCGCTGAGTTCATTTAGTCCATGACTTTGGGCTCCATCTGTCATAACGGTCCTTCAGGGCAGGAGAGATGGTGTGTGGTGTTGGACTGTTGCATGCTGAAGCCAGTTCTGGTTCCATCACTGCTGCACTTCGCTTGGTTTCATCAAAGTTCATTCTTCATTAATCTGGGTGATTCTTACTGTGATAGCATTGATATGGCATCTAGCAACAATGAAAGTGATGACATACAGTATTAAATAGCAATTAACATCATACCATTCAGTTCATTGGCTATTTTCACCCAAAGTCAAATCCCCTTGAGGTACACATTGGACTTCCCCATCCTCTTGCATCAGCCACCAAGTGCAGCCAGGTCCTTGAGCAAAAGCTATCCCACAGATGGGTTTGCCTTTGCCTGAGGCAGGAATAACCCAGACTGTCTTCCCCAGCATGTTTTTTATGTGCATTACAGGGACTTTATCCCCCCCTACAGTACGTAAAAGTCTTGACTGGGCAGGGCCAGCTCAACTGGCAGATCCCCTAGAGTTGACTAACCAGGTGGCTTTTGCTAAATGTCCATCCCAATGTTTGAACATCCCACCACCCATTGCTCTCAGTGTAGTCTTTAACAGTCGATTGTATCGTTCAATTTCCCCAGAGGCTGGTACATGATAGGAGATGTGATACACCCACTCAATGCCATGCTCTTTGGCCCAGGTGTCTATGCAGTTGCTTTCGAAATGAGTCCAGTTGTCTGACTCAATTCTTTCTGGGATGCCATGTCGCCATAAGACTTGCTTTTCAAGGCCCAGGACAGTGTTCTGGGCAGTGGCATGGGGCACAGGATATGCTTCCAGATATCTGGTGGTTGCTTCCACCGTGGTGAGCACACAACACTTGCCTTGGTGGGTTTGTGGGAGTGTGATCTAACCAATCTGCCAGGCCTCTCCATATTTATATTTCAGCCATCATCCTCCATACCAGAGAGGCTTTAACCACTTGGCTTACTTGATTGCAGCGCATGTTTCACATGGATAACTTGTACAGTAGCATCCATTGTCAAGTCCACCCATTGATCGCGAGCCCATCTATATGTTGCATCTCTTCCTTGATGGCCTGTGGTGTCATGGGCCCACAGAGCTATAAATAATTCACCCTTACATTGCCAGTCCAGATCCACCTGGGCCACTTCAATCTTAGCAGCCTGATCCACCTGCTGGTTGTTTTGATGTTCTTCAGTGGCCTGACTTGGGTACGTGAGCATCTACGTGATGCACTTTTACAACTAGGTTCTCCACTTGGGCAGCAATATCTTGCCATAATGCAGCAGCCCAGGTGGGTTTACCTCCATGCTGCCAGTTGCTCTGCTTCCATTGCTGCAACCACCTCCACAGGGCATTTGCCACCATCCACGAATCAGTATAGAGATAATAAAGTACTGGCCACTTTTCTCAGTCAGCAACGTCTAAAGCCAGCTGGATGGCTTCCACCTCTGCAAACTGCCTTGATTCACCTTCTCCTTCAGCATCTTCTACAACTTGTCGTATAGGACTCCATACAGCAGCTTTCCATCTCCGATGCTCTCCTACAATACGACAGGATACATCAGTGAACAGGACACATGGCTTCTCATTTTTTGAGAGTTTATTATACAGCGGGGCCTCTCCAGCACGCGTCACCTCCTCCTCTGGCAATATTCTGAAATCTTTGCCTTCTGGCCCGTCCACGATCACTTCCAAGATTCCTGGACGACTGGGATTTCCTATTCGAGCCTGTTGTGTGATCAGTGCGATCCACTTACTGCATGTAGCATCAGCTGCGTGATGTGTACACAGGATCCTCCCTTTGAATATCCAACCCAGCACCAGCAGTTGGAGTGCCAGGAGGAGCTGTGCTTCAGTACCAACCACTTCCGAAGCAGCTCGAACCTTTTCACATGCTGCCACCAATATCTCTTTCTCGGTTGGAGTATAGCGGGCCTTGGATCCTCTGTATCCCCGACTCCAAAACCCTAGGGGTCGACCTCGAGCCTCCCCTGGTGCTTTCTGCTCCAGGTAGGACCGCTCTCCCTGGCTGCGGTGTAGAGCACATTCCAGTCAAATCTGTTGTAATCTCAAGCCTTTGAGCCCCACGCTGGGTGCCAAAAAAAGGACTTTTGTGGTTTAGCCCCAGTCAGCAACCAGGCACCACACAGCTGCTCGCTCACCCTCCCGCCCGGTGGTGTGGGGGAGAGAATCTGAAGAGCAAAAGTAAGAAAACTCGTGGGTTGAGATAAGAACAGTTTAATAATGGAAATAAAATAACAATAATAATAATTGTAATGAAGAGGAAAACAATGAGAGAGAGAGAGAGAAACAAAACCCAGGAAAAACAAGTGATGCAACCGCTCACCACCCGCTGACCAATGCCCAGCCAGTCCCCAAGCAGTGATTGCTGCTCCCCCCAGCCAGCTCCCCCCAATTTATATACTGAGCATGACATCATATGGTATGCAATATCCCTTTGGCCAGTTTGGGTCAGCTGTCCCAGCTGTGCCCCCTCCCAGCTTCTTGTGCCCATGGCAGAGCATGGGAAGCTGAAAAAGTCCTTGACTAGTGTAAGCACTACTTAGCAACAACTAAACCATCAGTGTGTGATCAACATTATTTTCATGCTAAATCCAAAACACAGCACTATACCAGCTACTAGGAAGCAAATTAACTCTATCCCAGCTGAAACCAAGACAGTAACAGACAGGTTCCATTTAACACGATAGAATGAAGTCCCAGGAAGAATTTTATATGAAGAGTGGGATGGTCAGCCATGGGAGATGGAAGAGAAGGCATAACTGTAAAAGTTATGGCCAAGCTAAGGATAAGACTCACCTCAAGAGTGGAGCGGAATAGATCTAAAATAAATAAATAAATAGTTGTTCTGCTATACAAACAAATTCCATGCTACATGAGAAATAGTTTAAAAGTGTATCTGAATTGAAGGCACAAGTTGTATGACTCAAGAGATGTGTCACTTATCCCATTAAGAATGTTTTGTCTACAAAATTGTATTTGCACAAGAACACTGCATCTTGGAAGTACCAACTTAGAAGTTCTAACACTGAAAAAAAGATTAACTGCAGGAGAGCAATACACAGTTCGTTTTACATACCCCATAGTTATCCTTCCCCTCTCCTACAACAGAGAATCCACTCCAATCCAGAGTTCCACGCCAAACATTCACACATATCTGGAAATAGTAGCGATCTGAGAACCTGAAGAAAGTTTCCTGGCACCAACCTTCTCTTCTGCTTGATGGTAACGCTCTCTGCACCTTCACCAGGCTTGCAAACTAGACACCAAACTACAGATCAGTCCAATCAAAGGATAATTCAGACTGCCCACTCCACACTCGACCAGTTAAAACCAGTTTAGTTATGTACATCTCTGACAGACTCTATTTGAATTTTGCCAGCCTTTTGTCTTTACTAGTGGTACAGGATGACAATATAGAAAATGGGTCAGGCGGTTGAAAGCAGAACAGGACAGCAGTAGAACATCAAGCATCACAACGAAGGCTGACACGCTACAAGTCTGAAAAGAGGACCTGCAGCAATTGGGAAATGCCAGGAACAGGAGGCACAAGCACAAAAGGACAGTGAAGAAAAGCTGACCTAAATACTGTACCGCTTTACTAACAGGCTTTAATTAGTACAAGCAATTAGGTTATTGCTTTGAAAAATGAGTACAGCTGAACTATAAGAAGCAAGGACAATCCTGAACATACGAACTGCTTTAATAAATGAGAGCAGTCTCCCACCACACAGCAACAACCTATTCCAGAGCTATTGCCTACATACTTTCACACAATAAGGGTGTATGTATTTGGGGCAGAAAGGAGAAGAATGACTTGAAGTTAAATATGAATTTTTCTTATAACATTTAATGTCTCTTAGGAAATGAAAAAACACCTCAAAACCACTTTCTAACAAAAACTTTTAAAGGTCACTAGTGTGGGGGAGAGGGAAGTATAATGAAAAAGATGCTGTACTATTTACTTAAAACTGCTTATATGCAATCAGATTATATTTCTGTTTGGGGGGGGAGGGAAGTTGGCTATGTCTTTTCTGGAGAAGAGCTACTTTTGTCATTTTTCGTGTAAAACCAGGGTCCCCTCTAAATACAAAGCTGTCAGTATACCTGTCCTTCTAAAAAGTACAAATCAAAGAATATAAGCTTACCAAGATGTTAAAATAGTTAGCACAAAATTTATGAGAAAAATACTTTTGCAAAACATTTGCAAACATGTACCACTTGTAAAAGTTACGTGGCATCACTTAATACCAAACTATTACTGGTTTCAGTTCATATCAAAAGGGGTTCATTTACCTTTAACAGCACAAAACTAGAGGCATAAAGTCACCACTGGAACGAACCCCCACATACTACAATGTAGTAACTTACAATCAGGTGCTTTTACACACTTTTTACCTTCTCCCTTACTGGGAACTCCTCGTGGCTTCACCATGCGATGACAAAACTTTGCAAGATGGAACTAAGCTAATAGAGTTCTACACAGAATTTTTCATCTAGACAGGGTGTCCATCCACAGGAAGGCCAGTGTATTATGTGAAGCAGACAGAGAAATGAGGTACATATGCTGAACTGCAGATAAAACATTCTTGTGAGAAGACTGTCCCACGTTAACAATCCCAAACAAGCTCTTCAGCTTTCTGTTGTCAGTTCCTTACCATTCAGATATGCACATGAAACTGCCAGGAAGACTGACACTTTCAAAGTTTCACTCACTTTCAAGGTCACAACTGAGATGAACACCTGCTTCATCTGATCCAGCAGCACAATCCCTTGTTTCTCTAGTTGTGGAGCAGAGTTACCCAAGTCTGGCTGAGGACCGTTTGGATCAATCTTTAATCAATAACATGAAATGGTGCACAACACGCATCACAGAATCTCATCTCAAGAGTCCTAAGTCACATCTAGACTTCTGACTGAACTAGACAGCTATTCAGCATATGTAAACTTTTTGTAAAGACTGGAATGATCAAAGTACACACTATATTGTCCCATAAATTGTTGGGAAAAATTACTTTTAGTGCTAAAATATATACTAATTCCAACTGACTGTTTACACTGTCAGGTCTGTTTGCCGCATTAAGGAGCTAAAAAAATAATTTTAGCTAGATATCATGTATTTTCAGATTGTATCTAATAACCTGACAGCATCCTTGATAAGAAAAATCTGCCTAATTTTTTTTTCAAATGCAAAATAGCTTTGAAAAAATAACAAACAAACCACAAGGCAGGTTTTCAAGACCACTTGAAATCTGTCATCACACTTTTTGAGGTGTTGACAACAGCAGAGGACATCATACCTAATGCCATACAGAAATGCCTAACATTTCTCTAGTTCCATTTGATATCCACTATACATCTATGGATTAAGCTTTTCATTATTTTGGTAGAATGGAAACCCATGGTCAGTTGGTTACCAACAAGATGCCTTAAGTTCCTTTTAGATTCCACTTTCCACATCACAGGCATCCACTTTTAGGACAAAGGGCAAACATTTGGCAATTTAAAAATTCACATTAAGTTCACGTAAGTCACATTTACTAAATATTCCTGACCATTTTCTTCCACATCTATTCCTCTACACAAGCGACCTGCAAATCTTAACTACATATTCTTCTGATTATTTAGAAAGAAACTGACCACATTCAATAGAAAAGGTCTGCTAGACCCAACTAACTAGTCTGAATGCTTTAAAACCTCAATGCTCAGATTTACTAATTAGTTTGCTTTTTAAGAAAAAGTAAAAGGCTTCCTTATGGGCAAATTCTGACTTAAGTATATTTTGGACTCACTTGTCATTAAAAGCCTTGGCTGACGTTAACTATGGCACCTTTCTTTGTACAATGCATTTTTCAGGCCTTTCAGCCCAGAATTCGTTTAATTATCAATCTCAGACTAACTGTCACAGTTACTCAAGTCATCCTGTTTAGGTTTTCTAAATAAAACGCATCATTAGTTGTGCCTGTCCCCTCATTCTTCTAGCATTCCAGAGTTTATTAAATGAGCCTCAGTGGCTCAAGAATTCTCCATCCAATTAAAAAAAAAAAAAAAAAAAAGTCTCCTGAACACAGATCTTCTGTTCCTAGGAACTTAAACACAGTTTTGCTGCTATAAGCCTTATTATGCTGTTATAGGACATGCTATAAGGATCCATTTTATTGTCTTTTCATTCTTAAATCCCCTATAACTTTTTTTTTTTTTTAAACAATACTATTACTCTTTTGGTCCAAGAAGTGGCAAACTTGTTTTTTACTCACAATTTAAAGTGATATGTTTAAGCCAGCTTTTCTCAAACTGAAGTCTGGATAAAATAAAGGTCTTTGTTTGCTTAGTTCCTCCAGTTCTGATGATTATAACTAATGAATACAGAAACCGCTTACTGTTTACCACAGCACGTTATTTTAACCAACTTCCTTTTTAAAAGCAGGAACACAATATGCTTGCACGATGCATAACTATTTTACAAAGTTTGTGTCTAATTTCTCCCTATTAAAAAAGAACAGTCAACACAGAAGCAAAGAAGAACTAAAAAGAACAAAATAGTTGCCTGCTCAACTACCTAGAACTAAAGAAAGTTTTAGGAAGTGAAGTGACTTCCACTTGGCGTAGGAGATTGCTTTGCAACAATGAAAAATGCTTGAATTCAGCTCGATTTAGTATAACCAAGGTCACCGTACCAGGACGAGAAGTAGTCTGACCTGACCCAAGACAACAGGGAACAGTATTTGAAGGTTCTGTTATATGATGTTTCAGCACCAAAGATAAATTTTAAAGATCTTGGCCTGATGGGGAAAGCCTATAATGAAACATATGCATCACTCTGACCTCACAAGAAGCAAAAAAGAAGAAATTATTCAGCCTTACTTTTCCTGGTCAGCTATTTGCTTTAGACACACCCTTATCTTCTCCACTCAACAGCCTTCTAAAATGTACTTTCAACAATATTTTCCCCTAACAAGACTCAAATTCAGTTCCTCAATAAAATTAAGGACAAGTTTGTTAACCTTCAGAGTTCTTCCCTAGAAGTTTATATTAAAAACTCCTGTGCCTTCAGAGCCTTATTCAGTATGGAATTTACCATTAAGAGATTCTCAGAACAGTTACTTCTTAAATACGGGTCTCTCCTATATCTCTTTCCCCTCATCCCTTCCCTCTTGGAGGGAATAAAGATATATAGCAAATACACTCAACAGCTGTAAAGATGCTGGCTGACGTACACACAACAGATTAAGAGATGCTGATTGCTAAAAATCCATGCATATTTCACCCGGACTATGCACTCCCAAGAGGTACGAAACCAGAGCTTGAATGGAAGAATCAGCAGCCATTGCCATTACCAGTTCTGTGGTCTATTATCACCTAAAATCACAGACTGAGATCCTTAAGACTGTTCTTCATCCGCCCCACTTTATTTTGTTCGTCCAATTTCCTGCTCTGTTGGAGCTGCTCCACTATGTCTAATCTCTCTTCTGTAGGCCATCCAGCACAAGATCATTCTGATACTGATTGTTAAATATTCTCCATTCTGCGCTAATTGAGAAGACATTCATAAGAAAAACAAAAAAGGAACTCCATGATTCAACAGATTGATTTTTTAATTATTATTATTTACTTTTTTTTTGAGTGTCGCACCGGCAAAATACTATCCATTTCCCTGATCTGGCTTACTGCATAGGCAATACTGTCAGGACAAGAAAGGCGGCAGAAATTAAATGGCTAGGGCGGTGAGTGGCACTGTGGAGTTATGCTGGATTAATCATGGTCTCGGGCAAATTATGCCTTAGAAAGCTCAGTAATGTTTTAGTAATTTTTTGTGCTATTATAATGTAATAGGCATAACAAAAAGACTATTATACCAGTGCATAATTTAGACATCACCTTCCTCCATATCCAAATGCAGCTTTAAATATGTTCAGAAAACAAAAGATCAAGTCTAGCCACAGTATCCCTATTGCCTTCAAATGAATAGCTAGACATATAAATTGGGATGAACTATTGTCTTTACTAAAGGAATCCCTTCATTTTTGAGTAGCATTGATGCAAGCATGTCTTGGGATGAAAGTTGCCATAGACGAAAGGTATTATTAGCATAGCTACTGTCACTGAAGTATACAACAATCAGTAAATTTTTAACAAAAAAACTAACCAACCAACAAAAAAAACCCCCAAACCTGCATACATTCATGCCTCATTAAAGAGATGTGTAATTCCTTTCTGTCCCTATGAAATTTCTATTAAAAATTCATGTTGTACTTCTAATGTACAGCTCTTTCATCATTGTGTTTTCACATCACTCAAACCTCCAAATTTCAGGCCTAGTTAATGAACTAAAATTATAAACCTTTTCATATGGAATTAAAGTGGAAGCAAACAAACAATACTGACAGATTTACTAACCCTAAGTATCTTATTTAATTTCAGCTTAAAGACAGAAGAAATATCCCTTTCCAGCATTTAAAAAAAAAATCAGTTTAAAGTGATATAAAGCAAGCCAAGTGACAAAACTGATGATGGGCACAGCATTACGATACTGAAATAAATAACTAAGATCCTTCTAATGCATTACTAAAACTTACTAATGCATTAGTAAAACAATGTGAAAGTGAGATACAGCAAGTAGTCTTTACTGCTATGACGCCATATCTAGAGGGATGTGCTGTTCACAAACTGATAATTTAGCTTTATGAAAGTAATTCTCTAGGCGATTTGACAATTGTAGAACAGATGCTGCATACCCTTCCATTCAAATCTGTTTAAAGCAGTTTTCCAGCATTAAAAACATTCAATAAATTGAAACATGTTTTATACACTGTAACAGCCAAACTACTAACATGGGGGAAAGCTGTGTGTGAAAACGATTTTTATAATACAAGTGTGTGGTCAGATAGCGNACAATACAAAATTTCTAGAAAAACAGTGATAAAAATAAATCTCGAAAACATGAACTAGGTGATTTTTTTTTTCTAACTGTGCTTGAAGTCTTCAACAATGAAAAAAAGGCACAGCGTTTTTTCAAGTAGCTGCAAAAGTTGAAGCATGCACAATCACTTTATCACTATCAACAACTACATCAGTGAAAAAAGTTAAGAAATCAGACTCCTGCCCAGTGAAAAAAAAATTTATCTGCTGTTGCCTAAGTACTTTATCTAAGAGGAGATTTCCTATCACGTACAAACAGCATCTTAAGACACTGTCAGGTTTCTTGCAGAGCACAGAAACGGAACAAGGCTCTGTAATAGCCACTGGCCGCACCTGCATACTGTATCAAAGCACCAGTCCTGCTGTAATACACAAGTATAAACAACTGAAGCGACACCATCCTATAGGTGAACTCCAAATTGCCATGTCTCGAGGGGCCTCGCTCCTTCTTTCCTTCCTTCCTTCCCTCCTGGCGCCCTGCCGCCCTCCCCAGAGACAGGTTAGCGGTACTCCCGCGGTATCGCCAGGCTAGCTAGAGGAAAGAGAAGAACAAAAAGCAGGCCTTTAATCCCAAAGTCGTGCCGGAGCTGGGCACCGCTTTGCTGCAGGAGGCCAGCGGGAACCCGTGGCGTCCTCGGCAGGGACCTAAGGGGGAGTCACGGGGAGGGCAGAGGTGGTGGAGAGGGAAAGCTCTGAGCAGGGGCAGAAGTAAAGCTTCCCCCAGCGCGACGGCAGCAACAGCCCGCAAGCCCTGCCACAGCCCCATCGCCACGGCAAAGAGCGGCGCGGAGCAGACAGCCGTCACTACAAAGGGAGATACAGAAGAGGGCGAATTATTCCGCCTTCCAAGGAAGCGCCCCGCTGCCTCAGAGCGGACGGGACGTTCCCGGGCTGCCGGCAATTCCCAGCGGAAAGCCCGGAGCCAGGACACGGCACCGGGCGGGCAGACCGGCCCCACGGTGACGGCCTCAAGCCGAGCCGGGCACCCGCAGCGACGGCGCCGGGCTCTCCGCGGGGCTGG
>WAAD01039336.1:21374-45004 GCA_013389945.1 Fregata magnificens
GGGCGCCCTGCAAGCGGCGGCCGCGACGCTGCGGGCTGCGCTCCTGCGCTGTGGTAGGGATTGGGGGCCGTATTCCAGCTAGCGCAGTAACAACGGGAGATAAGGAAAGACTTCGCGGTCTTTAAATGTATACTTCTGACTGGACTGAAGGGGGTTAGTTTTACATAGGCCTTACAGTCATGAGAACCTCTATCTATGAGGCCTGAATTTGCCTTTGTTAGGATTACACATAGGATTGAGCATACCGAATTTCAGAATACGTTCCAGCCTCTGTTCTCAAAGTTGCCCACAACTTGTTTGATAAATTTAATAAATTTAATAATAAATTTGATAAATTTAAGAAGGCAATGCCTTGTAAAAATCTGTCTTAAAAACCTGAAGCAAAGAAATACCTGGTCTGGAAAATGTTGCAGGTGAACAGCTAATGTGTGCGGTCATGTTTTAGTACTGAGAGAAATGCTTCTACTCTTAACAGATGTGGACCACAGATAACGTAATTCCTGTGATTTCAGTGGGACCAGAAATTGTCCATCAGTGGTATCTCAAGACCCAAAGGAAATCTATAAAGCATTAATCTAGTTCTGAATTTTAATGCTTTTCTAAAGTCATTATTCTTACCGTGTTAGAAAGTAAGGGCAGCCATTTCATTGAGATATTACAAGCACAAGCCAGCTTCAGAGTCTAGCAACACCATTCTTACCTCATCTTAAAAGGGGGGAGTTCTTTAATTCACTCTTGAACTATAGCTGGGTGGGGGAGCAGGGAGTTGTTAAAAATTTCTGGGTTTTGAATACTAGCAATCAAAATAACAGAGCCACGGAAAGCCTGAACAAAAAAATCTGGAAGTGGACTACGCAGCTATTGTAAGCTGGCTCTACTGTAACAAATGTGCATAAAGTGCACAGCTGGAGGGTAAAGACAAATTTGTCTGTGGAATGCTGTCTTCCAAGAAGTCTTTAGATGGCCCAAGACAGACACTTGGGGAACTGTTCATTGGTGGCATGGATCTTTGAAGCCTGATGGTGAGAGCTGGTTCTCTTGACCGAAGCTTGAAGACTAGTCTCCTAGCATTTTTATTACTGTTTTCAGTGAAAACAGGTAATGCAAATGAGTCTAGAGGACATTAGAGAATTAATAAACCTTTCAAGTACTCTAAAGTTCTCTGTATTTTAATTTTATTGCCTAGTATAAATAACTTTTTTTTTTTAAAAGATTGGTATTTAGAAGTAGCAACTTAAAGATTCACATAGTTTAAAAAAAAAAAAAATACAGCCCCTACCAGTGCTGTGAGTACCATGCCCTAGCAACTGTGTGCAGAGAGACCATTCTTGAGCATGAAGGGGCCCTAGAAGTGACAGGAGGGAAGCACTCACAGCTTACATGAAGAGGTCTGCAGCACTCCAAGTCTGCATTCAGTCGTCTCGGCTATGTGAAGCCAAGAAGATGGTTCGGTCCTCCTCCTCCTTGCCCGCACGCACACTTTGGTACTGAAGGCCACCTCGTTGCTGTACCCTCTTCCTGCCTGAGTGCTTACGGAAAGCTTGGCAAAAAACCGTGCATGCTCTTGTAATTAGGAACATCTTTTGTTTTGGGAAAAGAAGTGAGGTATCTAAGTCATTCCACATTCTGCAGAGTGTTTCAGAGAAGAGACAATGAAAAGTGGTCGGTGTAAAGAGAAAGGAGCATTTAACTTTGATTACTGAATATTAGTACCATGCCTCATATAGCTAGTTACTGTTATTTGTTACTGTGAGGCAGGCAAAGAGAGGATTTTTTTCATTTTTATTTTTTACCCCAATAAAGGAGAACTCGAAATAAAAAAATATTAGCCTAGACAGTATAGTTGCCTTCTGCGTATGCAGATTTTTCTGCCATCACTTTCACAATCAAGTGTTTATCATTCTTAGGAAACTTTTTTAAAGGTACTTCAGTTACTCATTTCTAGGAACTGAAGTCTCATGTCCAGAAAAAGCTCCTGTTGGTACAAGCTGTAGCTGCCCATCTGCCTAGCAACACAGATCATCACAAACAAACTGCTGTGGAGTACCCTGGCTCCCAAGGAGTGCAGTGTCCAAATATGGTCTCTGTATTGACAGTTCAACACTCTCAGTGCAGTTCTTTTTGCCAGCGTTGGATACCTCCTTCATGACCATGACCTGTGATGCAAGGTATGTTCTGGTGGACTAGTGAGGCTGTTGGCTAAAATAAAGAGGTTTGCAGGTGTGGCCATCAGTGTTTCTAAATGTCTGGATCGAGCTGATACGAGTTATAACAATTAGAGATGCCCTAGCCAAATGCCAACCTCATCTCTTCAATTCAGCTTGCCAAAATCTGACACTGATTTTTACTGTCACTTTCTTGTCATCATCCCTTCCCATTTTAACCACTTTTATCCCAAGATATTACAAAAAAGGTTTATCAGAGTCAAATCCAACTCTCTGAGGGGAAGGTCATGAGTCACCAAGTTACCATCTCTTGCATTATTTGTTTCTGTCATGTTACTGGTCACGGGCCTAACTAGAACCATTCATAGGAACTGATTTCTTTTGATTGATCCAAGTTACAAATTTTCTTCACCGAGTATCCACCTCATACTGAATTATTTTGGAAGATTTCAGCAAAATCAGTTAAACAGTTCAAGTTTGAGAGCAAAGGCTTGAAATTTGGCAGTGAGTCCTCTCATTGTCAGGAGGATGCTGCTTCTGTCCACTTGAAAAATCCACTCCAAATTTCGACAGTGGTGAGACTGAAAATTTTAGGCTTCATTTGGCCAATGGCAGGTCCTTCAGAAAGTCGCAACTGTGTGTGTTTGTACCAGCCACAGTCCAGGGTGAAGGTGCAGAAGGGAAAAGCGGGTAAGGGGCTTCTCGGGGGAATACTGGTGCCCACAGACTGGAGGTGGGAGGGCAGCTCACCTGTCACCACCCCTGGGTTGACAGCCACTACCTGTGTGGCACTTGGGGCAAAATGCAGGGCTTACTCTCAACGAGGGCAGACCCAGGCACATGGCCACAACTTGTACGGCTCTGAGGCAATTGAAGTAGCAGTGGTCTGTGATGGGGGTTAAGATATTCCCAACAGATGATGTGTGTGTGGATCACTATTGTGCCATGTAGTGGAATTTGGGAGGTATTTTTGTTGCTTTCTTCAGCTTTTAGGAATTTGGAGGTGCTAGTTAGATTTCAGAGTTAAAGAATCACAGGTTAGGTAATTACAACATTAAGGTTACTCTGCAATCCTCAAGTGCTCTCTCTGTATATGCATTTTAATGACAAAATCATACTGAGTATTTCTCTCCCTTAAAGTAGTTCTTTTATTCCCCCTTTTTTCTGTTTTTGTTTGTTTGTTTTGGGGTGGGTTTGTTTTTTTTTTTTTTTTTTAAACACAGTTTTATTTAGGAGATCTGAATTAATTTAAAAATGTAGTAGCTACTTTGATATGACAGCTCTTTATTACTTAATTTATATAATTGTTACTGTTGTTGGTTCATGCAGTGCTACATTCAGCTGCAAGAATAAGATTAAATAGATACATTCTGTTTATTCCTGAATTTTTCCACAAAGAATTAGACTAAAAGGGTACATATTTTGCTTGAATTCATCTTGAATGTAATTCTACTTGTGGAGTTAACCAAATCCAAACTTGACTTTGAACCTCAGTCGTTGTTTTCAAGTTTTGCTGAGCCTGAACCAGAACTGAACTAGAACAACTCTGGTAACAGATGAACCTAAACTGAAACCAAATGGAAAAATCATATTAACTTCAGTAGAATGATACACACATTTGTTTTGTGCACGTAACTGATCTCCTTTGGGACATTATTTTAACAAATATGTTTAAATTGTTTAGAATAATCAGACTTCTATATTTGCCTCAACCCAGAGCTGAAATGCATGCATTAATTGGTATAGAATGATAGCATTCATAACTTGGAATAAGCAAAATTTAGTCTATGCAAACTGGGTAAATGTCCATAGGGAAGCTGAAACATACTTTTTTTTCTGCTTTTTTAATAGTTTTGAAATCTTTGCTTAGAGAACAGCGGTATACTTAAGGAATTCAATGGGAGAAGTTGTACAGGTAATACAAAGTCATGACAACAGAAACGTATGTGAAAATTCACTACTTGCCATCAAAAGAATATGGAGTACGTACAACTGAAAGAGACCAGAGATGACTGAGTCTAATAAAACAGTAATTTCAAATATTGTTCATGTATTGGACAATTTTTAGAGCACTACATGGTTTATATAAGCATATGTTTGATAAACTGGAAATTTTTTTTTAGAACACTTGAGTGGAAAGGCTGTTCTTTACTCCTAAGTAAGACAAAGGAGTTAGCTGAAGAAATAACTGTAACTGATACACTAACCAACAGGAAGCATATTGAAATTCATTATCTTTGGTGAAGAAATCATACCAAATCCCAGCACTATAACACGTAAGCGGTAGTGTTTCTGAATACCTCAGAAATGAGGAGGATAATAGAAATTAAAATCTCTGTACCACAAATAGGGGCTATATACACATTAAATCTTATAAATGTTTTCTAAAACATTTCCCATTGCATGGAAGTTTCTTTTTCATTAAAACTTATCCTTTAAAGTATATCAGACTTAAAAGAACTATGTATGTATATAAGCAAGAAAAGGCTACAGAAGACAACAAAATACACCTATTTGTTCTAATGTCAGGGTGGAAAAAGCTAGTCAACATTAAACTAAGCTGAAGAAAAATCCATGCAGAAGGTCTAAAGAAAGCCAGATAGTATGTCATGTTAAAATTAGGGCAGGTACAAAGAAGTAAATGCTCAAAGACTTGGAAACAAGAGACGTAAGTAGAGTAGAAGAATGCAGATGTAGATTCTTCGTCCATGTTAATTAGAGGACCATATTCAGCCACCTGAAAGTAAAAAGAACAGGGACTAGATTCTCTGCTATTGAAACCTATAGAGCTTTTTGTGTTGACTTCAGTGGCAGCATGATGAGGACTCCTCTAAAGAGGGTAAAAACACTGCAAACTGATGTGTCACAGGAAATGTAGAGATATATAATTTTATTTGTGCCAGGCAACAAAGCAGTGCTGGAAGCTGAGGTGTTGAAAAAGCAGCAAATGGTGACAGGAAGGCAAGAAACTAGATGCAGATAATCCCATAAACTAGATAATATTGGTCAAGGAATTTCGAAGGTATTTAAGAATTAACCAATTCATTTTCCAGCAAAAATGCACGGTTTTTAAAGGAACTACCTCAGAGTATATGTCATTACATAGTTTAAAAAGGGCTTGAACTGACTGAAAATTGCAGTGAGCTTTACTGCCCTCTCAAAAGAATTAGCAAATATGGAAAATAATGTTATGAAACATGTAGGGGGTGACAACTAACAGTGGATAAAACAAAACAAGTGATTTAGACATTCAAAAAAATTATTGAAAGGGTCTGGCAGGAAAAGAAAACAGTGACAGGTAAGGCCTTATCCTGAATATGAGGTGCTTTAGAATCAGAAGAAAAACTATAGAAATAAATGGTATTTTTTCCTAGTGCAAATGGTTGATACTGGGTGTTGTGGGATTCCATATGATGATGCGCAAGTTGATATCTTTAAAAATGTTGTGGAAAAAGAAATTATTAATGAAATAGTAAAATTTGCACACTTCTGTCTGAGAACTGATTGATATAAAGGAACTGTTTGGTAAGTTGCCAGATAGCATGATACAAGTATGTAGAATAAAAACAGTAGAAGGTAAGTTGCACACTCCTACTGAAACTTGCATATTCTGCCAGCAGCAATAAATTGAAGCAGGCAGGGTTAAAAAAAAAAGGTTTTTTTCAAAAGAATGTTAAAAAAATATTAATCACACATAAGTAATGTGTAAAATTGACTAACTCTTTGAGTGCTGATAGCACTTGAAAAATAATTTGATATTTATATAGATATTGAAAACATCCACAGTCATATTAAACAAAAAAAGTGTTGCCCAGAATTTGTCTGGGACCTGGATAGTTCGTAACTGTCCATGATGTTTTTTACGACAAGTCTTATGTAGCTCGTAAAATCTTGGATCAATCAGCTCACTAGTTTGATCTCACTTGATAATTTTTTTATTCCTTTAGTCATCAAGCCCAGTACATAGGTCAGAGCAACTACTTAGAGGAGCAGAAATTGCCATGTGTTCCCAGGAAACAAGAATATGTGCTTGCTAATAATGGCATATAAACCTCACATTTTACATCAGCTTTTATAATCAACAAGCTTTGCATATCTAAGTTTTGTAGTGGCGTCAAAGGAGACTTGAATGTAACAGAACTTTTAAAATTTTTTTTTTAAATATTGATTTGGGACTGGAAAAAAATGATATCACTAACTGATATTAATACTCTCAACTGTTTACATTTTAATGTGATATAAATAGCTTTTAAAAATCCAAGTCTAAAGTTACAATTTATCCACTGATGTTTCTTTCTGCTAGTTGTAAGGAGTGTGTAAATGGCCATGCAATTTAAGGTATGTTAATGACCGGATATTTACAACCTTACTATTCTGATTGTGGGACTGTGGAGCTAGCTGAGATAGTACACAGATCTTTTTTAGTTTTCTTCTTGTCACATAAAAGTAAAACTATGTAACTTGGTCCCCAAAATAGCTTTTTCCTTTGGTATATTACAGATATGGTGGCAATGAGATACCATCACAAAATGTTGAGTGACGCGATGCATTTTTAATGACATACTTTTCTGTATGTTTGGATAGCAATATTTTTAAATGGGGTAAGGGACAGTATGGAAATTATTTAACTTTCATATAGACACATACACACATGTACACAGTAAAGTTATCTAATAATTTTCAAAGGCAATAAAGCACATATGATACGATAAGATTCTTCTTAAAAACTGTGCTAGTTTTCAGTTTTAGATCTCTTTCAGCATTGCAGAGACAGATCCTCAGCTGCTGGTTGAGCAGGACTTGGCATTGACTAAGAACATCAGAGGAGAAAGAATCCTTTCATTGTGGAGAAGAAAATGTCTGTTGACAGGAAGATGCAAAGTAACTCTTCTGCAAGGTAAATTCTGGCCTTTGGGTCTATTCTCTAGTATTCAAGAGAAACCTAGTTTTCATCCTCTTGCTAATAATGGGCTACCCCAGCTTCTCAGAACATTATAAAGAAAGACATAGAAGAAGAAGAAGCCAGCATACCTAAACAACAAGGTAAGGGAGGTTATTAGAAGCAAGAGGGTATCCTTTGGAAGCTGTTTTGGAAATGCAGAAAACAGATGGGTTCTCCAGGTACCCAGGCCCCTGAGCTGGAAGACAGGGACAGGGAGCAGAACGAAGCCCCCATGGTCCAAGGGGAAATGGTTAGCGACCTGCTACACCACTTAGACACACACAGGTCTATGGGGCCGGATGGGATCCACCCAAGGGTACTGAGGGAGCTGGCGGAACTGCTCACCAAGCCACTTTCAATCATTTATCACAGTCCTGGCTAATCGGGGAGGTCCCAGTTGACTGGAAGTTAGCAAACATGACGCCCATCTACAAGAAGGGCCAGAACGAGGATCCGGGGAACTACAGGCCTGTCAGCCTGACCTCAGTGCGGGGGAAGGTTCTGGAGCAGATCATCTAGAGTGCCATCACGCAGCACAGACAGGACAACCAGGTGATCAGGCCCAGTCAGCATAGGTTTATGAAAGGCAGGTCCTGCTTGACCAACCTGATCTCCTTCTGTGACAAGGTGACCCACTTAGTGGATGAGGGAGAGGCTGTGGATGTTGTCTACCTGGACTTTAGTAAAGCCTTTGACACCGTTTCCCACAGCATTCTCCTGGAGAAACTGGCTGCTCATGGCTTGGATGGGCGTACTCTTTGCTGGGTAAAAAACTGGCTGGATGGCTGGGCCCAAAGAGTTGTGGTGAATGGAGTTAAATCCAGCTGGAAGCCGGTCACAAGCGGTGTTCCCCAGGTCTCAGTTTTGGGGCCAGTTCTTTAACAATGATCTGGACGAGGGGATCGAGTGCACCCTCAGTAAGTTAGCAGACGACACCAAGTTGGGTGGGAGTGTTGATCTACTTGAGGGTAGGAAAGCTCTGCAGAGGGATCTGGACAGGCTGGATCGATGGGCCAAGGCCTATTGTATGAGGTTCAACAAGGCCAAGTGCCGGGTCCTGCACTTGGGTCACAGCAAGCCCATGCAACGCTACAGGCTTGGGGAAGAGTGGCTGGAAAGCTGCCCAGAGGAAAAGGACCTGGCGGTATTGGTTGNGGAACCGGGTTTGTTTAGCCTGGAGAAGAGGAGGCTGAGGGGAGACCCTCTTGCTCTCTACAACTACCTGAAAGGAGGTTGTAGCGAGGTGGGTGTCGGTCTCTTCTCCCAAGTAACAAGCGATAGGATGAGGAGAACAGCCTCAAGTTGCACCAGGGGAGGTTTAGATTGGATATGAGGAAAAATTTCTTCACCAAAAGGGTTGTCAAGCATTGGAACAAGTTGCCCAGGGAAGTGGTTGAGTCACCATCCCTGGAGTTATTTAAAAGACATGTAGATGTGGTGCTTAGGGACATGGTTTAGTGGTGGACTTGGCAGTGCTAGGTTAACGGTTGGACTCGATGATCTTAAGGGTCTTTTCCAACCTAAACGATTCTATGATTCTATAAATTCTGTTACATTAATACGATAAGGCAGATCACAACTGAGCTTCAGGAATGACTTGCAAGGGCATGGAAAGAAAAAAAAAACAACCAACAAAAACCAAGTCCTTTTGCATAAGTATCCGGAACAGGAGGCTTGCCACAGAGTGGGTAGGGCCTGTAGACCATCAAGGTGTAAATGGAACGCTCAGAGAAAGCAAGCCCATAGGGGAAAAGACTACATTCACGTTCTGGCATCTGTGTACACAGTGCAACAGCTTAGAGCAATCCAGAACTTTGCATTATGGGGAATTTAGGAGATCTATCTCAAACGTAAGTGCAGGGCAGAAAAGGTTAAAGAACAAACAGATCAAGCAAGACATCATCAGGACCAGGTGGCCTCCATCCAGGAGTTCTAAGAGAACTCAGGTGTCAAAAAGCTGAAGTACTAACTGCAATGTGTAAGCCTAGTTTTAAAACCCCTTCCCCTGTTAACCAGGTGGGGAAGGCAAGTGTGAAGACCCAGGCAACTACACACAAGTGAGCCTGTTGTGTTGTCTACGCTGGGCAAATAAGTAGTATCTGTCCTACAGAGCAGAATCAATGGACACATGCATAAATATGACATATCAAGGAAGACAGCACAGCTTTTGTTACATTATACCAAGTATTGCAGATCTATAATTCTTTGGTGACGTTAACATACGTGTGGACAAGGGAGATCTCATGTTTAAGGGCTACTGGGATTTCCAGGGGCAATGAGGACCCTAGACAAAGCTTCACTGGAAAAAAAAAAGCACCTTTATGCAGTAAGAAGCAAGAGGAATGGATCAAAAAATGGCTAAATGACAGGAAACAGAAATAAAACAGAAATAAAAGGTCGGTTTTCATAGAAGAGGGAGATCACAAGAGGAGTCTGCAGGGACCTGTGCTGTGACTTGTGCTGCTTAATGTATTCATAAATGATCTGGAAAAAGAGGGTGAGCAGTGAGATATCACAGATTGCTAATGATATTAAGCTATTCAGGTAAAGGAAAGTTAGAGGACAAATTGTGATGCAGTTAAAGGGCTGACTGTGAAGAACTGAAGAAATTAAGAAAGACCTTACAAGACTGAATGACTGGATAATAAAACGGCAGGTAAAATTTGATGTAGTTGTGTAAAGTAGCGCACATAGGAAAAAAAATTATATATACAATGACGATGGGCTGTAAGCTGGTTTTCCACTTACAAATGAGATCTTTGTGTTCTGACGAATATTTCTATGAAAATATCAGCACAATGTTCCCTTTTACTTAGAAAAACAAATCAAATATTTGGAATTATTAAGAGTGGAACAGAGAACAAAACAGAGAACATTGTAATACATCCGCCCCAGTATCAATCCATAGTTCTCTGTATATTGAGTAGTATGTACAGTTCATTTCTTCACATCTCAGAAAGGGTATAATAGAACTGGAAATGATTCAGAAAAGGTTTGACAAGGATAACCACAGAAACAGAATGGTTCTGTATGAGGCATGCCTACAGGCTCTTAACTCTGAAAAACAGATGACTGAGGGGAGGTACAACAGAGGTCTACAAAATCACTAGTGGCAAAGAAAAGATGGAGACACTGTTACTGTCTTTTTCCAATATGAGTACTAAGAATATTATTGAAGCTGGTAGGAAGCATGTTCAAAGCAAAAAGATGGGTTCTCTACATGATTTTAAGCTGTGGAAATCTTTGCTGTGAGATAGTGTAAGATGCTGCAAGATGCTAAAGGTTTGGGAGATAAACCCAACCAAACAGATTAACAGAAGAAAAGTCCGTTAAATATAAGAGCTGTTAAATAAGAAAACATCACCCACCATCCACACTGCAGAAGCCTCCAAACCACAGAGTACTGGACACTGGGAGTGCTTGGGGACAACACGCTTACCTTGTTCATAAGCTCTTCCTTAGGCATCCTCTGTTGGCTGCTGCTGGAAACCAGATACCAATCTAGATGAGTTTTCAGTTCCCAATATAGCAGTTCTTCATGCAAATACTATAGAAAAGATTAAGAGGCCATGAGGTTTACCATTATGACATGATTCAGAGCCATGAAAGGTTAGGAGGAAGACCGATGACTTCAGGAAGAAAAAATCTTAATCCGTATAGCTGGAAAATAGTGTCAAAACCAGTTAAGCAGTGAAGTAGGTCACCCGTGTGTAAATACCTAACACCAGCACTCTGCAGGGAAGGCATGCTGGTGTCTGAGGGTTCTGCTGGTGATCACTGGAGCAGCTGCTAGCTACAAAGGCGTATCACTGAGCAGAGAGAAAGAATTAACCTAGAAAGCAAGAAAAGAAAGAAAGAGCACATGGTGGAAGAACAGCTACCTCCTTGTAGGAGAAGAGGCCACCTCACAATCCTTCTCCAAAACAAAAACGCAAATCTCCACGAATTGTCCAAAACATTTTGTTTTTTCAGGTGGCCACTGCCATTGTGAGAAACAGAAAAGACAAGAGTGCAAATGTGGGAGGTAGCAATGCAAGAGGGAGCATGACCGTCAGATGAGAAGAAAATGTAATTTCCCCCCTTTGTATACTCAGAACTTCTCTCCTTTTAGATTTATGGTAGAACATGGCATAATACTTCAATGCAGCCTGAATTAAAACCTTTTTATTCATTTGCATAAAGGTAACCTGAAAACAGACTGTATCAAAGATGCTCATCTTACCTCAGCTGTTTGCACATTCACCAGATTATAATGCTTGCTGCATTGAACTGTATTAGCTAAGGCTGTAGTTGAGTATCCTTTCTAATCTCCCTTTTTCATCATTTAAAAAATCCTTTTGCACCAGAGCTTTGTGTGCTTTGTTTCAACTCAAGAGTTGTTGGGAAACTTAAGCAAAATCAGTTATTTTATAGCATGAAGGAAAATACATTTTCCATTAGTCGCCAGTTGAAATGTCACACAATCATAATGCAAAAGAAATTTGGCTTGTGGGGCCATTAAGGAAAGGAAAACAATCTAAGTCTGAAGAAAATCAAATCATTATTTTGATGCTGCAAATATTTAAAACTGGAATATCTATACTTATGCAGTAAAAGACACTATTCATTCTAGGTGATATATAGCTAGAATTGTTTATAGTGCTATATGAATATCAAGCTGCTGTAGTACTGATTACTCTCATCACAAAGTTACCTTACACCCTTAGTAATGGCCTTAAAGGATTATTTGGTTCTAACTCTTTAGGAACCGGTCTGCTGCCATTGACATTTCTGCTGCGAGTGCTGTGCCATTTTGGAGGTGGTAGGTCCAGGCCCCCATGTCTCTCCTGTCCAAGCAGGGGACTGGAAAGGTGACAGTATTTAGAAGATGAGGCAGCTAGGAAGGGCTGAAGGCTCCATCAGTAGTATGTAAGCTCTAGAACTTAAGTGTGCTCTGTGTACCACAGATACGTAAAATCCGTGTCAGACAACAAACCTTGACAGTTGACTAGGAATATGATTACTTTATGAATAGCTTCATTTTATTTAAAGAAATATGTTTATGCTTCCTATAACCATAAAATGAAACCTGTAAAAGAAGATGTACTTCAGGAGTCATATCAAAACTATAAGGTGCTTCCGTCGGCTCTGAAGAAGCAGTGACTTAACACCTTTTCTCTCAGAACTGACTGCAGCAAAGTCACTGACAGAATTTCGCGGTACAACTGGAAGCTGTTGCAGAAAGCCCTGTTTTCTGTAGTTTATGATACTCTGTTGGGAAAAAGAACAACAAATGCTTGGAAAACTTCTCTGATTCAGAAGTAACTTTTAAGCAGTTTTTTTTTCTTCTGTGGAATACATACGGTGACACTTGTCTGTTGCCTGTAAAAAAATTGTATATTATTGTTTCTTTGGCTATGAAGTAGATGATGCTTAGGGCCATCTGGGGTTTGGGTAAAAATTAATGACACAGAGTTGGGATATTTACCATAGTTTATTATACACTGATGTCACTGCCCTGAAAAGCAACATGAAAAAGACAACAAAAAGTTCTTTCTTGTGAAAATCTAAGCTAGAAATATTTTTGCTGCTGTTTTCAGCCTTTTAGACTTGCATTTGGTTTGCAGTTGCTTATAAATTTCCCAAACCGAAATAGTACCCTTTCCAAAATAACCCCAACTTCTCCTTATTCCTTCCCCTTTTTAAAAAAAAAAAAAAAAAAAAAGTGAAAAAGAAAAAAATCGGCCTGAAGCAACACCCAGGACAGAAAACTTCTTCCAAGTAGTTACAGCTTGGCAAACCTATAAACAATGGAAAACAAACAAACAAGGATTAGTTGGATGTTTGCCTCAGCCTGAATGTTCTGAACACATACAACCCCCCCCGCCCCCAACCCAAAAAACAACGCCAGAAAGGTTTCAGCTGTTTCTCAGAATGAAGTTAGGAGGAAATACGTTATTTTAAATTTCTGTAAAACCCTTAGACTTTCAACTGAAAACTCAGTCCTCTGGAACTAGGTTTTAATAATTAATATAGGTGCTGCCCTGGTGTCAGAGAGTTTTTCTATTCCGTTTGGATGTACTCCAAATCTCATATTATGAGTGCTCAAGGCTCTGACCACCATGCACGCAAGTACAGCATGATCAAGACACCCAATGTATTCCACATGTGTAGAATATGGCCCTGCATCACACATACAAGAGAGTCTGGTCTCAGTGACTACATGCCATGTACATAAATTGATTATACTCAGTGTCACGCTTATTGAACACTGGCTTTGGGACCTATTTGAAACTGGGTCTTGATTCACACCCCAGGGCTTAAGAAGACAACCCTTCTTCTTATCCTCCCCAAGCAAAATCATATATGTCTAAAGAATCACAGTTGCCCATGCGCAGTAGAAACTTTGCTAAATTCCCCAAAGTTCCTGCTTTTCCAAATAATACAGCAGTGCGCTAACTGAAGTTGCTTGTTCCAGCATGTGGTGGCATCTGAATCTGGGCACTCACACCTACAGTGGGGAGAATGTCTCTTCTGTCTCTTCAGCATTGCTGCTACTGAGGTGCAGGAGAACTAAACATCTCACCGAATGTGAGAGGACAAGGAGCAGGGTTACTGTCGGGGAGAGGATAGGTGCAAATGGGGGAAAAAAAGATCTCTGGGGTATAGGAGATGATAGAGTCAGGTGGTACAGACAGGAGTTTCAGCCTCAGCAAAAGAAGTGTCTGTAAGACTAGCCTTGGGCCTCAGGCTTCTTTCAATAAATACTGCTCTTGCTGTGCTTTCTTGGGTTAGTACTATCAGCCCTTGCTTTACATCTTAGATACATCTATGATGTTTTGTAGTATTAGGACTCTGCCTAATGTAATAAAAAGTGAGTAACTTCCCATAGCACAACTGAAATACGACATCTTATTTCATCTAGTTGAGCATTTGGTCAGGGTAGCTGGCTTTTCAATGTATTGGGGAGGTACGTGCTCTGTTCAGCGGCCACTGGCATTAACCTAGCAATTGAGAGTAGTATTTAGAGTAGTTAAGTACTGGGAAGGGAGAGTCAGTAATTACAAAACAGAAGAGCTAAGTAACACAGTGTTCTGTACTCTGTTTCATGTAGGAAAGGAAACTGTACACTCTGTCCATTCCAGATATAAAGTACCTGTGTAAATTTGAGCACTGGTTTTTTATTAGTCTCCCATGTATATAATTGGCACTGTGTAGTTAGTATTTTATTAAATGAATATAGTCTAGTTATTCAGAAAATGTATTAATTCAGACTTCTAGGTGTCAAATATGGGATTTACATTCGATACTGATACATCTAGGATAAACTTGAAAAGTCAGAGTAGGTATGTTATTTTTTTTTTATATATACTTATACTACTACCAACGCATCTTGGCTACAGCAAAGATAGAGTTGTGTTAAAAAAAACAGCTTAAAAATTAACATGTTCGGGATTTTCTCTGAAGTTAGTGGGATTTTGATATGAGTGTTCACAATTTAGTTTTTAGGCACTCTGAATTTTCTATATGCTTTTCATTTAGCTTTGTTATAATTTTCAACTGGAAGCCTTCAAAATTATGTTCTGCCTGAAATTTGGCTACAGTAGTCCAATTTCACATACCTGAGGTAATATCTTTAAAAAACTACTCTGTCAATACATACAAAATTCAGTTGAGGCTTATGTGAAAAGACCTGCTACGACATACAGGTTGGAAGGGTGAAAAAAATGGGTTTGAAGTAATTTTTCAGCTTTTGTTTTCCATAACTGAGTTTTATATACCAAGAGATAAACTTTATGTGCTGTGAGCATAACTGTTATGTGCTCTGCTTATAAACTCGATGATGTGTGCACTCATAAGCATGATAGTCTCTGCATTCATAAAGTTGATGGGCCCTACACATAAAAATATTAGCTATCTGGAGTTATGTTAATTTTATTCTCCAGAAGGGAAAGAATTTATGGGCAATACACTTAACAGAGAACAGAGAAGTGGTTTTGTGCAACCACTGGCATAGTGAGTTTCATGCGCAGCTGCTGCTGAATGAAATCTTTCACATCTCTACAGACTTGCCACCTTTACCCAGTCCATTCTACAATTTAAAAAATGACAGATTTCTTGTGAATGGCAGATTTCTTGTGAAACAGTTTAAAATACTATTTATGAAATACCACCAATGCAAATAAACAAAACCCAGCCACAAATGAAACAGCAGTAGAAGGCCTTTTTCTCCTCCACTTACAATCAGGTTTCACAGCACTTAGGCGAACAACACACCTCATCTTCAGTTATGCTACCAATGCTTCCCAGTATTCCATCATCCCCAATATAAAACATTTTTTTCCATAATCATATGACTGTATCCACCTTCCACAATTAGTACTGGTGCAGATAAAGGTGAACTGAAGGAGGTCTATACTATTTACATACACATAACAGAAGTAATGTGATTGCCAGTGGATAAAAAGTCAAACGTAGTTCAAAATGCTTGGCTTCTTGAAAGCCAAACCACCACCGTTTAAGAGCCAAAATACAGTTTTAGATGTTTACATTTAAACTAGATCTAAGACTTTACTCAGAAATGCACTCAAACATATTAGCACTGATAACACTTGACTGCAAGTTTAGGCCATCTGTAGTTACAACTTTGTTGGTGTGTAAACATGTCCTAAACAAATCAGTGTGACTGCAGGAGTTTCAGACAGCTGTAGCACACTAGTGTACTAGCTGTGCGTCTTGTGTTGCCATAGATTTACTCAATGTACAAAGCCTGGAACTGACCTTAATAAAACAACATGTGACGATACACACTCCTGCAGAGGGAAAACCACTAATAAAGAACAGTCCAAGTATCTATTCTGTAATGCTTATAGGCCAGTTCTTGCCCAGTAAGTGTTGCCAAAATGCAAGCATCTGGCCCAGCTCAGGATTTCCTGAACTGATTTGGTGGTGGTTCAAGCCATTTTTTGCTAAGGTCTTTTCACAAACATATCTGTGTTCAATAAATGAACAATCAGACCACCTGACTGCAGCTGAGGAAGAAAAAGGATGCATTACCCCAGATTCTTTTTGCGGGGCTGGAACCCTTGCAAACTTTTGTCATTTCCTGAGACCTGAAAGCCATCATTTCTCCAACTTTATCTTTTTCCTCATCCTGGCAGTTCAGCTGGCAGTTAGTTTAATATTAGAGCCCTAGCACAAGGGAATTTGGGGTGGAAGTCACTAACACTGACACTAGGAGATAGATAGCCCTGTAGCCTCTTTAAAAGAATGGGGATGGAGAACTGTAAGGTCCAACAGAGTCAAGCCAGCTTAACTCATTGCAAACCATCTGGTGACCTTCTGGACTTATTCCCCCTATTATACCTCTAAAGGGAACCACGACCTGACTTAACCGCAGGAAGAGCAGGGCTGGCTGACATGCTAGCACCAAATTGTTTGTATGACATTATTCTTCCCACGCCGATTTCAGATTTGTGTCCACACGTGTGCTTCCCCCACAGGTGCTTGTGGCATTCTGCCCTCTGCAGACTGTTATAGCCAGCCTGGGGAACCTACAGCAGGAATATTTCAGGGATATCCTCGCACCAGCAGAAAAACCCTGCCTGGCAGCCGACGTGCTATTTTAGTAGCTCCCTTCTGGCAGGCCTACCCCAGTGGGACTTGACACCACAGGCCTGGCTGGCCATACCGCTGGCATGCAGTACTGATCATGATGAGGTGGGCAGGGGCATTCTCAGCATAAGGTCAGCAACCAACCTTGCCTGCCTTGCCAGTTCCCTGGAATAGTTTGCGAAGGTGAAACTGCAGGCCCCTAAAAAGTGTGCCCTACAAAAAAGGAGTGCTGGCCCACATAGCAATTAGCCTACATTAGTGATGCCACAGAATATGCTCGAGGGCCACAACGGTGTGGATAGCCAGGGAACTGAGCCTGAAATATACATTATAGGAAGGTAATGTACACACAGCTGAATTGTTTTACATGCATATTGGAAAGAAACAAACTCTTTTTATTCTGGTTCCATAAGTCTGAGTGGACTGCCTCTTGATTAGACCCTCAGTCCATCTCTCGTAATAGTTTTTTAACTCCTGGTAATGGTGGGCCACCTCACGATTTTGCAGACCCATCTTGGGCAGAGATCTCGAATAAAAGAGATTCAAAGAAGTTTTGTGAAAATTGGTGGCTGGGTCGAGGATTGATCCTGGTTAATTAGTTAACCGTTTCTCACTTTGTGAAAAGCTCAACTGTAAGCTGAACTGTTAATGCTTCTGCTTGGTCGGCTAACTGCCCAAGCTGCACACGTGTAACCCCAAACAAGACACAGTTCACAGTCCCCTTTGCTCAACAGATAGTGCAGGGTCACATGCTGCAGCTTTGGGGTAGTTCAGTGTTGGAGGTACAAAGGGAATCTGAAAACCTGAAATAATATATTGGACTGGGAAGAGATAGAGGATCTGGGAAGAAAAAGGGATAGACAACCAAGCATTCTTGCTTCTACTGCTCGAAGAACGATTTCTTAGTATGGTGAAACGCTTTAACTGGCAAGTTTAGAGAAATTTAATTTAAAACTTGTCACAGTTTCTTTTTCTTAGCTAGCAGGAGGTTTTATGGTCATGTAGGCACCTAGCAGAACATACTTCTAAGAACTTTCTTGAACAGATTTGTGAAGTCAGGATACTGCAAATATCATGTGTTGGAACTTCATAGACAATATCCCTCCACAGGGAGCACAAGAAGCTTTCTCCTGACAAGAACAAAGTTTTCATTTTAGCCAGCAAAGACATACATTCTGCTGCACAACTACAGAGCAAGGAAATTGTATTTTGTATCACTGGATAAGCTTCAAAAGAAGTTGCCAATGAAGGACCTAATTTTAACAGGATTGAGGACAGTTTTTTACTCTTCCAGGAATTCCTACAGAGAAGTAAAAGCTTTATACTGAACAGGCGTAGGTAGACTCAACTTAGCTATGTTACAATCAGCAGAACCAAAACCAAATTTTTAAAGAGACATGAGTTGTGTTGTACTAGTCCTTTTGGATGTGGGTGAAACTTTATGATTAAGTTAACATAATGTCTTTTTCATCTTTCCAAACACGGGGAAACCAGATCCCTCTAGAAGTTGGAAACTGAGGATGTGGAGGAGTTCCCAGAGGGGAAATACTTGACATTGTAGCACTTGATTTGCAAAATTCTTAAAGGATCACAATTCTTCAGGATGCCTGATTTTAACAGAAAACTGTTCTGCACTCCTACAAATGTATTTATTGTGGAAAGTGATTTCAGGAGAACTTCTGTGATACAACTTTAAAGTATACGTTTCCCCTAAAATAAGTAACACAGCCTCTTTCCCAGAGGCTTCTTCCCAAAAAAACTCCACTGTTTTGGGGAAGGACTTTGAAATTGGAGTGAGGAACTTGTCGTACTTAGGAGTGTGATCTTCAATCTGCCTCTTTATAGAGTGAGAACACCAAGGAATACACGACTGCCATTCAAGAGAGTATCAGAGAAAACTCAGGGAGTCACACAATTTTTTTCGTAGCAAGTCTCATCCGGCAGCAACAGCAGCAATTCCAGGACCTTCTGGTCCAGAGGCGTGCCAACCTACACAATATGCAGTACTGGCTGTCAATCCAAACCCTGTACTATCAAAGCCCGGCTCTGATGATGACTCAAGAGCATATCTATCTACATTCAAATAGGTTACCATGGCAACCTCTCTGGCCTAAAAAGAGATGGACCACATTAGTTACTTAGCAGCACCTTTTTGACAGGCGAAACACAAGCTGCTCACTCCAGATGATGGTTTGATTTAGAATTAAGTCTGTCTGAGAGCTGCCATGGCATTCTCTGAAGTGTTAATGATGTAACCCACAGAGAAGAACTTCTTTCGGGACTTAACTTCAGATCGTGGCCTAGCACCAAAGGGATTGAGCTATATGGTGGCTTTGTCTGAGAAACACAAGTTAACAGAACAGTTGACATCATAATCTTTTTTCTGTATTATGAAGAAATCCTTTCTGAAGATCTTCTAAGCTGGGCCCGACAGCCTAAGAAGGCCACTCTTGCAGAGGATGTGCAGGATACCAAAGATGATTTGAATTGCTACTGGCACAACAAATCTTCTAGATTGAAACACCTGTTCAAAGTACAAACGTCAAGCCCTGGAAAGGTCAGAGTGCCCATGACTGGTATGAAATAAGTCTAGAGTTCAGACAGAAATGCACATACTCCAAAGGAAAAATTGCTTGGCTACGAGGGCTTTTTAGGGTTTGGATCACAGAATGAAGACTTCCAGAACGTATGGACACCTCTACTCAATGTAGTCAGGTTGAAAAGGGAAAAACTGGGATGTATTACCCATGGTCACACTCCACTATCAGGCAACGGTGTGGCTGAAACAACAAAATGAGTATCTGTAGTTTGACGCAGGAGGAGATGGAACTAAGCTGATAAGATACCGAACAGCTTCCATAGACTTGGGAAGTACTTAGCCCCTTAATTAGGAAAACATCTTCATCCCCCAAATGGTAGAGGTTTTGTTACTGATATAACGTGTGCTCAGAAGGTGACAAAAATGACTATTGACACAACTATACTGCTTTAAGTCTATGACTGGCAGAACGCTGGGTTGAATAACTAAAAAGCTATTTGAAAATACTAGTTATGTGAGTAGACGTTCCTAACTCAAGAGTTATGAAGTCCTGGTAATCTTTGACAGGAAGTGAGGAAAGTTCTGCAATTACCTATTGCTTCCAACATCTGGGAACCCAGGTAAGTAAATCTGGCATCATATGCAGACTTGTAGACTATGCCCATAACCAGAGGCAAACAAATGAACCAACAAATAAATGAGCAGAACTGGCCACGCTGGATGTAACAGGTGCCACATTTAGCACACCAATAGTCCATCCACCTCAGTACTGTCTCTTGCACAGTAGCTTTCACTACCAGAAATTTTAAAGAAAACAATTCTAAATCAAGCAGACCTAACGAGTAATTCCTTTTTAATCTTTACTGGGTAGAAGACTCAAAGGGTGAAAGTAATGTTATGTAATTTTCAGCTTTTCCCTCTGATTTATTGATCTCTTTAATCTATTTCTTTGGTAAAACAGAAAGTAAATAGGAACACACAAATATTTATTTATTACTTTATATTCATCTGCCATGCCATATTCTATTGTTCTTCACTTAGATGACAAGGTCTGTGTTTTTTCCCCCAAATACCAATAATAATAACAGCCATCAGTCTGAGAAACCCTTTGTTTCTATAGCATACTTTCTGTGCTAGTCCTGCACCTTTGGGAACTCTTGGATTCCCTAAGTTCCAATTACAACCATTTCTGCACTGGTCCTAAGTCTACTTTGTTGACAGCATAGACATAAATGCACAGCAAAAACCAGAGGAAAACAGGAAGGATTGTATTTCTCAGCATAATCATACTGAAAGACAGGAGAGGCAGAACAGTCAACCAAGGTTGACCGTAAGGTAAATTTCTGTGCCATTAAGATACTGTAATTTAATGTTTTGAATGTCGTGTATCATGTCACCTTGTACCTACTGAACTAAGAAGACTTTTATACTGTTTTGTTGTTTTTTTTACATCTGTTCTATTTCTCTAGACTGGTGTATATTATTTTCTCTCTTAGATCTTATTCCTCCATACTGTATTCTTTCCTCCTCATTTTTTATGTACTTTTTTTCTCATTTTTTCTCAAGTTTTCTGCTTATTGTTGTTCTTTTTGGCCCAAAATATTCCGCTTTCTGAGAGGTTAGTCTCTTAGGAAGAGAAAACCAAGTATTTCTTAGGACCCTGTCTACTGATTCATAAAGAATGTATGCAAACTCCTATTTCCAAGTGTGATACTGAAATACTGTCAACCTACTCTAGGTGGTTTTTGATGAAGAGTTAAAAAAAAAAGGACTCTCAGTCTTTCCTGTCTTGACAGTCCCTTCCTTCCTAAAGGAAAAAAAAAAAAAGATATGATAACTCATTATTATGTTGAACAAAGCAGAAGAAATTAGCAAGTATTTGGATACCCCTCTTCCAGATCACAAACTGTTTCTCATTGCTCCATCTCAGCTACTTCTCTCCAAAGCTGATCTGTTAGAAGGTAATGTCTCTTGCTGTCATATTTACTTTTGGCCTGTTGTATGGAGTTCACTAGCAAAACCAGTTAAAGTGTACCTTCATCTTCTCCCCCTTACTCCCACCCCACATCTATGCAATACCGACTTCTTGGTTGCTCCAGTACAACCATTTATGGGATGTGTTACACAATGGATCAGGAAGCTGACCTGGTTTTAAAATCAAAACAAAACTTCTCTGGCTGGAGCAAGATTCTGGCTGAGTCCCAGCTTGGCAGACGGTCACTTCCCAAATGCTAGACCCAACCTTTACGCTACCCATATCTGCAGCACAGAAGAGGACTCCTGCTCCCACCCTGTGTGCTAGGTTTCCAGGTGAGGCAGGATTCTGGTAGAGTCCCAGCCCGGAAGATGCTCAGATTCCTAACCCTAGCCCTAAACCTATTGGCAGCAGAGGACACAAGTCCTCCTCCCAACACATACAGACAAGCAAGTCCATCCTGACCCCAGCTCTAATCCCAGATTCCGTGGCTGGAGCAGGATCCTGGTAGAACTGCAGTTCACAATGGCCTTGTTCCTTAATTTTAATGATTACCAGCTTCAACACTTTAGCTGTTGAGGACCTAAACAGAAAATGATGTAGACCATCTGTAGTGTGTATACATGCTCTTAATGA
Source organism: Fregata magnificens (assembly GCA_013389945.1). Lineage (NCBI taxonomy): Eukaryota > Metazoa > Chordata > Aves > Suliformes > Fregatidae > Fregata > Fregata magnificens. The sequence continues at coordinate 43,226 of WAAD01039336.1, forward strand.
AACAGACATTTAAGAGAATACTGTTGTACAACAGAAGAACTATACAGGTTATTCATTATCAAGATAATATTAACAAGACAAAAATATTTAGTTGTTTGTGCTGGAAAATAAAATTAAAAAAAAGGTCATCACCTTTTAAAGGACATTTTATCTCAGCCCAAGTTGCCACATACCATAACCTTGGGTATAGCCAGCAAAATAAAAGTAGAGGACTATTGAGCAAGTGCACAACTCATGAAAATTCTGCAATATTTTTAAGTGTTAGCAAAAAAACCCCCTCAACCCCCCCCAAACCCTAACAAGTTACATGCTCTAACATCTTCTAATACAGTAAACGGTGTGACAACTTTCTATGAGCCTTGTCATTACCTACATTGCACAACAGAGAAATTATTCTGCCACTGTACATCACCATTCACGCAGAATGGCAAAGAGATTTTAGCAAGGTTTACAAAATCCTCATGGGAATGGACCCCACTGTCCCCAAGAGCTGCCCTTCTTTACTAATGAATTGGGCAGAGCATATACAAGACAGCCGATGCTTTTCTGTATGTTCTGGATTTCCTGTACAATAGACTGTGCGTGCAGGTACCCTAGGCCAAAATACGATGATACTAACTTGGGAGTCCTTGGCTAGAAGCAGGTGATCCTGTGTGCCTTTGTGACACTGCAGAACACGCATGTTGGCTTTCCTCATCCCCGGGTAAGAGCTGCATTCTGGTCATACTCGAAGGCAAAGAGAGAAGAAGCGTCAAAGGCAGCTCAAAGTGACCTCTCAATCTTTCTGGGGCTGGGGAGAATGAGAAATGACTGCTTAAATCATGGTCCTCCCAGACACCTACCATGGCTTTAAGGTGCAATTTCATGGGTGATTTAATCTAACCTAACACCATGCTGTTACTCAATGGGGTGGTCCCACAATTGCCCCACCACGTTCCTGCTGTCTCCTGTGCATCAGTATTTCTCCTAGCCGTACAGAGAACTTTTTATTTTGGGTGGGTGTTTCAGTTAGTTTGATCGTGCTAGCGTTCCAGCTGATGTAGAAAAAAGAGGCAGAGGGACTGCGTGGCTGAAGGTGGAGAGACTCTGGACTGCTATTTTCAGCGGCAACAAAATTTTAGCTTGGTTGAACTGCGTGTGATACTGCATTTGTAAAGCAACGCTTAGATTATTTGGGGGACCTACAACTTTGGCTGTTGCTGCACCTGTCTCCCTCTCCTTGGCTGCTTATTTCCACCTTCTAAGCCGAGATAAAAAATATTAAACTAGGGAGAAAAGCAAATGGAACAAGTGTTAGTCATACGTCCTAATTTCTTCAAGGAGGCTGGCTGTGAACTAAAATGACTAAAGTATCGCATGTTAGAATTAAAGTATTAGATAAAGGCCATACTCTACTTTTTGATCTTTGTGGGCATTCCAGACAAAAAAAATTAAAAAATCCCTGTCACAGATTTAGGCTAGCTGCACCGACGCCGCAACTCTGCTCCGAATTACGGGTGGAAAGGAGCCTTCCCTCAGCAACCCAAGCCTCCCTTCACAGAGCACACCCACACCGCGCCTGCCAGACGAGGCAAGTTCTTCGCCGTTTTTTTTTCTCTTTTGGGGGGGAATATATTTATTTTTGGAAGGAGGATGAGGAGGACCCCTGCCCGCCCGAGTGCCCCCGGGCACACCACACCGCTCCTCCCGCGCGGGAGGTCGGCCTTGGACAACCCCGCAGTCCCCCCGGGGGCCTCCCCACGGCGCGGGAAGCCCGGCCTGCTCGGCCTCGCCCTGCCT
>WAAD01039339.1:0-37097 GCA_013389945.1 Fregata magnificens
AAAATTGTATCAGTGGATTATTTTAAGTGCTGTTTCATGTAGATATTTTGTGAGTGGTTGCATAGAATATTTAAAAAATAAATATTCTGATATTACTTACTCCAAAATGTTATAAAATATGCATTTATTGCATCCCATAACTAAATAGTGTATTACTCTCTGTTGTTTTCTTTCTTGCTTGTTAAGTTTCACAAAGTGATTTGAAAACTGCCAAAAGCATAATGATAATGTAAAGCACCCACTTTATGCAGTCATGGGTAAATGACTCGGGAGATAGTAAATGGTCAGGAGATAGTAAGTATCATACAGCATATTCTTGCACATGTGTAGTCATTTATGATTCAAAGACCCCACTAATAAACTCTTGTCTAACAAAATAATATGACAAGACATTGTAGTGCTTCACAACCTTTGACAGGTCTTAGCAAAAACTCTTAGCTAAGCACTACAAAACAATTTTCAGTGAAGCTTGCAACATAGTCCAAGTATGTAACAGATAGCACCAGTGGATATTGATTGGACAAGTTCGATTTTGGAAATAATAATTAAGTTTTGCTTGTTGGGCAAGTTCTGGGGAGTAAGATTCAGTCTTGTTATGACTTGTAAATAAACTGATTCTTTGTATCTATCTATCTAAGGCAGGAGTCGGACCCCCCTGGACAGTGCCGAGGGCGATAAAATCTTAGGCAAAAGGACAAGCATGACACTATAGGGTTGCAATAGTATGTAGGGAAAATAACGGGCTCAGAGTCATGACGCGTCATCTATTATGCCAAAAGACATTAATTTCCAGTCTTTACCCAGGTGGACGGGCCACCAATACTTAATCCGTAAAAGGAACATGTATAATATTCAAAACTAGTGACTCCTGAATATAACTCAGAGACAGAGCTCAGTGCAGCTGTATAAACATAAAAGCCTAACACTAGGGGAGAAATCCAGCAGTGTCTGTCCTGGCACCCAGCTGTCAGACCAGGACATTGGTCCACTATAGGTCCACTGGCCCCACAGAAATGTCATGGATATCCCAGGGTATCTCGGGTATTACTGAGGGCCTATGTTTAGGCAACTGAATCAAAGCCTGAATTACAGAAGCAAAATTATATGTATAACAGGACCAATAAGTGATTTAACAGATAGAAAAGGAGGGAAAATGTGGAGAATCATAAGAAAAATAAGGGTTGCTTTCACATCCAGATTCAGACACTCACTTTTCAGTGCTTACAATGCAGATGTCTAAATGTGAGCTATGTTACTGAGCTTACACAACAATCAATGAAGATCTTGTTACTGGAGTTAATGAAAGTGTGGGAAGCGGAATATTCAGCTTAACAAGAAGAAGATACATCTGATCAGTTGAGTAACTCTAGGCTCCACTAAATAGGGGCAGGGTTCATTTCCTGAGTATAGGCATTTACTGTTTCTTTAGATGTTAGAGTATCAAAGACAGCTGCATTAAGGCTGGCAGATATGGGACCTGACAAGTGGAAGGCAGGTGGGGGACCTTAATATCTCTTAAATGGAATCAGTAGGTGACTGTTTTTAGACAACTGAGTCCTGGCTGTAGTTCACATGTAGATGTATATATTTAGGTGCCTTCAGTCACATAAAAGGAATATTTGGTATATAGATATAAAAATGTAATTATTTTGTATGTAACTTTTTGATGACAACACTGAAAAGAGAATTATTATTATATGAAGTTAATTCTTTTTTTCTATTTTTTTCTTCAGCAGTTATACAAATTGGTGAGTAAGGTAAATTTGAGCATGGAATCTGAAAATCATTTTATAGACTTCCTGAACTTCTAGTAAATAGGACACGGAGCAATGCTGCTGAATTTTATTTTTACCAATAAGATCTGGCAGTACTAATGTGGACAATGGCCAAATAAAAGCATAAATGTTCTTTGAGAGATTAGTAAGATTGTCATGCATATCAGAAGACAGGTGAATGTCCTATGTATTTAACGCTTTTTAGAATGAAAGACTTTGCCAACTCCTTATCACTTCGTATATAATTCCCTTGATTTACATTAAGAAGACAGACAAGTATTTTAATTTCACATTTGCACAGATAAAAGCTGAGTAAATGCATTTTTAATTGATAACCAAGAATCTTCAGACTGTGTCTGTTTGATATTTGTTCAGAGAGTTACTTGAATCTTTAATGATTCAAGACTAGTAGCATCTCACCATCTTTGTGTACCAGCCAATAGCATAATTTACAATGTATGAATAAGTCTCATCACTTCAACATGATAAAATCTCATTTAGGGTCTCTTTTATAGTGTTTGACATTCAGAATTAATTTAATAAAATGCTAAGATAAGACTATTTTTAGTTACATAAGCAGTAATTGAACATTTTCATGTATTTGATATATGTAAAAAGACCTAGATAACACTGCAGAGAAGAAAATTGTTTCAATGAATTCACTGGTCTGGGAGACAGAAAAAAATAATGTGTGGAGTTTCTAGTTTTTTGTAGTCCTGTTTATAACCTTAGATCTATTGCTTAAGACAGGGTTCCCAAACTGTTGGACTGTCACAGCAAAGTGAATCCTGCTGAGGCCCTAGGTGTCCTTGTTTTTTGTATATACTCCCTAGGATAATTACTGTAGCGCTTATTGTTGGTGCTGCTACCACTGTCAGTGACATTTAAGTGCAGGAAATTTTGATATTTAGGTGTGGGAAGATTCCATAAAGAGACTTAGCAATTTAATACTTAATATTTAGGTGTTCTTAATGTAGATTATCTTATCTAACTCCAGATATTTGTGGTGTAGACAAAAGCTACAGCAAAACTAGTCTCTCTAAGTACATTTTACAGTCAACACATTCCCTAAACATAAGTGCTTAGTATACTTTTAGACAGACTATGGTGTCTGAGATATTTATATGAGCCAAGCAGATATCACAGAGGGCCTAAGGGAGATCCAAACCCTACAAAATGACAGCTGGAGGCCAGAGAGATACCATAGGGCATCTCAGATGACATTAGATGCCTAAGTGTGGGCAACTGGATTAGGTCCAAAGAAAAATAGGAAGGAAGGTTAAGGTATGATTCACCTAACCTATTTGAGACATCTGCATTAAGATGAGGTGAATCTTACCATCTGTCTATTGGCAGAACCCTCAACTCTGAGTTTAGCCCATCAGTTTCCCATAGAGAATGTGGACAGAGTTAAACATTCATGGTGATGCATTCAAAAGTGGGGAGCACAACTCTTAAGATGGTGCAAGAGGTACACTTGCCCAAGCCACAGTCAAGCACCATGAACTAAAACATAAGGCTTAGTGTAGGGCCGTCCCCAAATTGGGAAAAGATGGATGAAATTATTTGTGAAAATTTCAATAGCTCAAGATGTAGTTAAACAGTAGATTAAGATTATACCTGCACTGTAATAATTGCAACTAATGTAGACATAAACTTAGCACAGATACTGACAGCAATGCAGCTAAAACAATACAGAGCTCAGGATGGTTTTACAGCCAAAGTACCCCTTTCCATCCCTTTTTGAGGGAGTTTTATGGGCCATGAAAATTCTTTCTTGCTCTGCTGTCAGTATGTGGTGTCCTAGTGTTACCTTCCTAGAAAACAGTTGTCTCAGAAAACACTAAAGACATAGGAAGATGCTTAAGATTGCATATTGCTTCATTCTGAACTAGAGCTAAATACCTTTTTTTACTCAAGATTCTCAGCCACAGCTCCTCTGAAAAAGTCAGACATCACAGTCATGTTGGCCCTTTCAGAAAAAAAGTAAAGAAACAAGACAGTAGTGGAGATCAACAACCCTCAGACATTTCCAAGAAGAGAGGCTTAGGGAAATAAAGCAACACTCACACTAATGTAGCCAGGTAGTCTCTGAGAGTCTGTAATTCCTGGAGGCAGCTGCTCCCCAGGAAGACACGCTGGTCTATTCAATACAACAATGTTTTTGGGATGCTGTGGCTTATCAGAGTCGTTTTGGAAACAGCAGTTGGAACATGGAGGCTAAATATACAGCATCCTGTCAGCTTCTTAATACATTGTGTGCTTCAAGAGAAAACCATAATACACAGACAATATTTCATAAATGGAATAAAAATGGAGCAAAAAAATTTTCAAAGCTGCAAAACTGTCATTACACTTTCCTAATTCTCTGAATACACCATGAAAAGGACACCTAAAATAATGGAATCTGCTGTAGTCAGTGCTTTCCCTCCTGAACGACGTATTTATCATTAGTTATAGCCTGCTGTTTTATATTACAGAACACCTGTCCTTTCCTGTAATAGGTAGTATGTCGACTATCAAACAGAAGAAATAGAACTATCAAACAAAGAATATGATTCATTGCAAAAACATTGTAAATACGTCATAGCTTTAGTAGCAGATATTGATTAGAAAACAGCATGTGTCAAATCTTGCAGTTTCCTCTTGTTCACAGATAATATTCTCTATTAAGTCAATGAAAGTTCTGTGGGAATAATTATACTGAGCACTATGGTAAAATCGTAAGCCTTGAAAACCACGCTTTTCTCTGCTTTAAAGAGACCACTTCACTTAGCATAGTATGTTAATAAGATGTCTGAGTATATGACTAATGTCTACCTGGCAGTACAGCATTTATTTTCATTCAGGAATTTGCTTAATAGAATTAAATCATCTGCTTTACATAGAGGTAAGATTTATCACATCCAGTTTTAGCACCACAAAAAAGTAGACATGTAATCTAACTTAGGAGCCTCAACTCCTTACCTGGTCAAAGGTTAAAGAAAGATTGCTTCAGAGGGACAGACAAACCACTTCTTCTGAACAGCTATCTTAACACTGCAGGAAAAGTGTTGTCTGTATGGGACCAACTTTTGCCATTTTTACTCAGAAGTCCATGCAACCATATACCTAAATTTAAATAGCTGAATAATGAGTAACCCATGACATCAAAAAATATTCCAATCTTAATAGCCCTGTTGGCTTCTACTTTTACAAGCTTGTCCAAATAACCTTTCCAGCTTAGGTACTGAAAATGTCACACACTAAATTTGTGTTATATGAGCAGTAAAGCAGTCCCAGAAAGAAAAGGGGAGGGGAAAAAAGAAAAAAGAAGAAAAAAAAAGTTTTGATTCATCTTATACAACTGTGTATATCTGTAGATACAATTTTTAAGCTAGGTTAGTACTAAAATAATGAAATCAACTTAGTCACCAAAGTCAAATCATAATTACAAAACATGAAACAACTTAGTAACTCCTCTATGGAATGACAACTTTTTATACCAATAGACATTTATCACTCATATTTTACCTCTCCGACCTTAAAAAAAAAAAGAAAAAAGTGAAGTTTGTAAGTTTGCCAGGCAACTGATAGTAATTAGCATAATTATCTCCAGATGGATACATATACAAAGAAAAAACTTTAATTTTTATTAAAATTGCCAAAAATCATTCAAACATTGAAGCCCAGAATTGTCAAATCTCAGCATTTAATCAAATTTGTGTGTCTCCAGATGTTTTCCAGATGGGCTTTGCAGAAGTCATTAGGATAAAGGTTATGTTATGGCACATGAACCTGTCTTGCTACTGATTACCTAAGGACCATGAACTGCAGTGCTGACAAGCCATTTTGTTTATACAAAGAAGAAAAGTAAAGGGAATAAAACAAAAACCTTAGACTTTACAAATTCAAGTGGCTTTTTTTCAGGATTCTTAGAAAGTGTTTCCCCTATCTACATTTTTTTCTTTTGAAATGAAACCATGTACATCTTCAAATTAAAAGTGTGCAGAACAGTTGGTATCATAGTAATCCTGACATTTTTCCAAATAAGCTTCCTGCGTGTTGGAAATAACCTTCATTCTGTTTAAATGCTGAGCAGAATATTAGTCTTGAAATATACAAACAAAAATGAGATTTTCAGTACACTGACAGATCTTCAGAATATTTTTAGCCTAATCTGTTGCATCCCATTAATTTAATCCCCTCTAACTTAAAACAGTCAGATATTTCCTCAATAATTTGCGTTTATGAATAATACCGTTTATACACAGGGTATTTTTGCCGTGTATCCTTATAGAAGAAGTATTTCTTCATCATGTAGTGCAATGGTACTATGTTATCCATATATAATTTTTTTAGTAAAAAGATAAACTAAATTAAGGCTAAAGTAAAAACTTCAACCTGACTGTAAATTAGTTATGCATAAAAAGCTACCAGAAAGTTCTGCATATCACAATTCCCTAATGCTGTAATATGAATGTTAAAATGTATGACTTTATTAGCTGTACACATATTCCATTAGCGTTTCAGGATAATCTGCATTTTCTGTCTTGCTTTCAATTTTATCAGGACCGAATATTTTAGGCTTTTTATTCCCCTAAGAATATGCACTTCCTCTTTCAGGCAGACTGAAATTGATGTACAAAATGGGATATTAATGCTTATTACAGCTGTATTGGTCATCCCTTCCTTTTTCCTATTGACAGACAAATTATGATTTACCAGTAATGATAGGAGGGACTATGTGCCACATACAGTTAAAAGGTAACTTTTACTACATAGAAAATGCTGACATTTTAATCCAGTGTTGAGAAGCACCCAGAAACCATTTCCTGCAGGAAAAAAAAAATCCAGAAAAAGGATTATAATTTTTGTTCCGTGTTATAAATGTTTTATTTCTAGGGAAAAACACTAAATGCATAATAGTAACAATAATATTATGTAAAATTTAACATTAGTAGGTATTAACTAAAAAAATCCATTAGCAAATGAAACAATGGATATTGTTCTCTGTTGATTTAGAAGAAGTTAAATGGGTTCTTCTGAAATACATCTATGTTTCTATAACTCTGTTCTCAAAAGGAAGGCTTCTCTGTTGAGAATCTTTTAGCCAGTTCCATACAGTGCCAAAAAGAGTACTAGAGCTTATTGTGGTGACCAGTTGTTTCATTTTGTTGTCTTGGTGATAGACCTAAATTCTTTGTATATACACATTTTAAATTCAAAAGATCTTGTATAAAAACTGGTTGATTTTTATAGTTGTCTTCAATCGTGTTTAACTTAAGCATCAACATATTTTTTTGGCGTATAGTGAAGCAGACATTGCAAGGAAAGTATCTAGGTCCTTTTCTGGAGTAAAGAGAGAAAGATGGGCACCTCCGAATGCTCCCAGCGACACTGAGTCCAACTAAGCTTGCATAATGGGTAGGATCCCATCAAGAAGCCTTCAAAGACATCTGATCTTTTCCACTATGTAAGGATGTGAGGTATCTGGTTTAGGAGAATCAAGTTATTAGATACATAAAATGTAGTTTTAAATTAGGGATTTAAATTTAGATCTTGATTGAGCAAGACTAGATCACTTTTCATTACAGTGAAAAAGTATTTCCTGACGTTCAGATGGAACCTCCTGTGTTTCAGTTTGTACCCTTTGCTTCTGGTCCTGTCACTGGGCACCACTGAAGAGAGCCTGTCTCCGTCCTCTTTTCACCCTCCCTTCAGATATTTATATACATTGATGAGATCCCCTCTGAACCTTCTCTTCTCCAGGCTGAACAGTCCCAGGTCTCTCAGCCTTTCCACACACGACAGATTTTCCAGTCCCTTAATCATCCCTGTGGCCCTTTTTTGGACTCTCTCCAGTATGTCGATGTCTCTCTTGTACTAGGGAGCCCAAAACTGGACACAGGACTCCAGGTGCGGCCTCAAGAGTGCTGAGTAGGGGGGAAGGGTCTCCTCCCTTGACGTGCTGGCAATGCTTTGCCTAGTGCAGCTGAGGATACCATTAGCCTTCTTTGCAGCAAGGGCACATTGGTGGCTGATGTTCAATGTGGTGTCCACCAGGACCTCCAGGTCCTTTTCTACAAAGTTGCTTTCCAGTTGGGTGGCCCCAAGCACATATTGGTGTATGGGGTTTTTCCTCCCCAGGTGCAGGACTTTGTACTTCTTGTTGATCTTCATGAGGCACATGACAGTACAGCACACCACTCATGTGACCTGACTTCATTTACTTAAATAGATACATTTCCTTGTCTACCTCATTATTAGATTCAGGAGATGATTTTCTGGGCAGTAGTGGGGTGTGCTTATATAATGGCAAAATGGTGGAACTTGTCACTTTGTTTAATGTCCCGATACTTACCCGCTTGGCTATTTTGAAAAAATAATATATTTGTCCAAGTACTTCATTACTCTAGACTGAATATAGTGTTACTCTATAGGGGCACTCTGATGCTTTTCAGCTGACAGGAGGTTCTCCTGTACCCGAGTGGAGGGTTACTGCACAGGCACAGAGTCCTTCTTTGGCAATTGTGCTGCTAAGCTTGGTGGTGGCATGTGCACTTTTGGCTTTCATGCTTAAGGCAAAGAAAATAACTCAGAAGGACTTTACTGAACAGCTCCCTGGTAAAGTTCTGATGGGGACAGACTCTATTGTCCTGAGAGAAAGAACTGCTCCCAATTAATCTGGAACTGCCAATTTATACATATTAAAGCTGTCAGTGTACTTCCTTCTTGCTCCGTAAAGTTGTAATGATGTATACCCTGAAAAGGCACTAAAAACTTTATGATCTCTTAATTCTCCTGAGTTGCTGACTTGAAATCTAACATTAACTTATGGTGTTATATACCAAAAGCAGCTTCTTTTACTTACTGAGTCTCATAGTCTTATTGATAATGAGATATGTTTCAAGACGGCTTCTTTTCTGTCTGGATCCTGATTTGTTGGATAATAAAAACCCTTCTTTATGATTCAAGAATTTAATTAATAGTGAAATTAGGCCATTTTTCAAATAGATCACTGCATAAATATTCCATAAAAATAGTACAAACTAAAAAAATTATTTGTTTCAAGAACCTGAAGAGTAGGTTATGAATTTTTATGCCGTGTCTCTTTCAGTACTTAGAACTGGTAGCAAATGCAAATTTTAACTCAAATTTCTCATTCTTACACCTTTATTGTGGAAACATAATTTACTTGAATTGTGGAGGTGTTTGAAAGACAATATTGTTAATTTTTCCCTTGGCTCCTTGTAAAAATTCAAATATATTACAGTTACAAGAATCTTCTTTCCCACCAAGTTATCACTGTTACTTCTTCAACTACAGTTTTCAGCATTAGGTATCACTGGTAGCTCATTTCATATTCTGCTGTCATTTATATATAACACACTTCAGTGAATGTATTTACTGTAAACTGCTTGTAAAAAATTATCTTCCTTTTCCTGCCTTATACAACGATTAATAAAGAATACATTATCATAATCATTATTTTGATGGGGAATGTGATATATGCATGGGTATTTGGGCCAATAATTTTGAAATGATAAAGGATTAAAATCTTCTAATTCTCCAACCTCAGAACAAAATAATTGTATTCATAGAGATTTTCAATGGTTATTTCTAAAATTCTTTATATTACCATTTTTTAAAGTTTCCCTGTAAGAGTTCCACATAAGGAGTGGGTAGAAGGAAGGAGAAAAGATATCACCACCAAAGGACTCTTAAATACACTTAAACCATATTAACAGATATTTGGGGTATGCTAAGCACAGGAGACATTGCAATATAGTATGGAGATTAAACTGCTTTTCCAAACAGATTATTTTAAATATATTAACTGAATTATTGGTTCTAAAAAAAATTTCAATTCTGGGAAAATGCTTGGACCATTAATGTAGCTAATTGCCATATTATTGCTCATGAACAAGTGAAAAATATTGGCTACAGTACACAGAAAAAAAAAACTTACAAAAAATTAAATACTAAAGCATAAACAAAACAGAATAGATCAATATAGAACAAGTCACCATATCGAGAAAAGAAAATCAGAAATTAACAAATTTCAGAAGATTCTTTATAAGTTTAGGAAATCTGTACCAAATTCTTCGTTACAGAAGAACTGTGTCTACCTGAACTGCAAAACCCAAGTTCTTGAAATAATTGGTTAAACTAATGCTATTCGCTTTTTATAACTAGAAAACCAGTTGTGAATCAAATTTCTTAAATCATTCCGTTACTGTTGGAGATTAAAGAAAAATGTAAGAGCTACTATCTGCCCCGAATGTGGGGAAATTAGAGCTCTGGAAGGGTAAAAAATATGTCCCTCTCTCATTGTATCTCTGTGTATATGTATGTATGTATTCATATGCATATGTATACGTAAGCATGTACATATATACACACACATATATATACATACACATGTATGTGTGCCTATATATATCAGTTTTAACTTTCATAGTACTTAGAAATTGATGTTTTCTATAGTGAGTGATTACATCATAGTAATTTATCTAAATCATTTGCTAGATCTAGATCAATATTCACATTGACTTTTAAAGATGTTGAAGCCACAAACTCTGCCGATATCACATCATTAATTCATGTTCAAAGGATTTAATTTGAACGTTAGATTTGGAATTCAGAAAAAGAAGAAAGGTAGAGAAAAAATTTTACAAAACCACTAGTTCAGTTATTTTCTGAAATACTTGCAAGGTGATTTCTTAAATTGTTTACTAAAAATTAACTCAGTACCTTAAATTCATATAGAAAAAAAAAGTACTGTGAAATGCTGTTTGCCAGGTAGTTTAACGGTATCATGCACTGAAGTAGGAAAAGTCAGGTATAAAAATAAAAACCTAATAACAAATTCATATGAAGTATGAAACATATTACACAAACACACACGCACAAATATATATATGTATATATATGTAAGAGTAAATCACAGTTCTACAATTTTACTTCTGTGTATAGGAAATGTTAAGATCCAGTCAGGATATAAGCAACTGTTTGTTTGGTTTGTTTGGGGTTTTTTTAACTGCAAAAGTGGTAAGAACTTTGAAATCGCAAATAACAAACATTTAAACAAAAAACCCCAACCAACCACCCAAACAAACAAACAAATAGGACAAGAAAAGTAATTGCTAGCAGCAGCAAATTCAGGAGATGGATGACAAGTAGAGAATATCGCTGTTGTTAAAGTCAGGTATAGCCCTGCTTTTTTTGCTTTGCACCTGCAAGATATTTTGTGCTTTGCACATATATTATTACACCAATATTATGGAGGACAGGAAGAAGGCCACCTGTTGTATTCTTCTGTAGCTGAAGAAACAGACTGATGTGTGGGCAGGGAGAAGGCTTGAATCTGATTCTTTTTCAACATGCCAAACATAGCAGGAAAAAAAAAAAAAGTCAATAGAATTGCTAAGGTTATTGCAGCTTTCTTTCTGTGTGGTCCAAAGAAAAAGCAGGAGCAAAGGCTGAATCACAGATGCTTTTAGTGTTGACTTTTCTCCCTGGGAAATGAATGTGGATGTTGTCCTCTTACTTTCTGTATTTTTCATGTTATTTTAAAAGGGATAAGAGCCATTTAGAAATCAGTGCAATTAGCTGTTTAGCCTGGATGGTCTCAAAGCATTTTGGTCTATTTGTAAATAATTTAAATGAAAGGCATTTTCTAATTCTAGATAGCAAGCATTAGTCAAAAAATTGCAAAAGAATGCATTAGTAGCTTATTATTCATGATACTATAATGCTGACATAGATTATATAATTTATAGATTAATTATATAATTTACAATTTCTTTTAGATCATTCTATACTATTTCTTTGCCAAAATTCTCACATTCACTGAAATGTAATATTCTACATATTTATTCAGAACCTTTTTTATCTTTTTTTTTTTTGAAAGAATCTCCACATATTGCCACATGTCTCTCATCTTAGTTGACGTACCATTTACTTGTTGCTAATGGCAATACTCTAAGTCAGTCAGAAGTTAACACTAATATATCTGAAGTAGGTTGGTCACCTTTTCCTAATGACAGTAATATAGTAATTCCCTCAGGGTTTATTATGTCTCTTACTGCTATGTTAGATTAGTGTTTCATGTCCTTGTTATATCCACATATATTATACACTGATAAACATGAAATTCAGAACAATACCAGGTCCAGAATGCAAAATATAATCTATCAAGTATAGTTTTTGAAAAGGTTTTACCATTTATAGATTTTTGCTATTTGAAGAAATTAACCTATTATGTATTTTTTCACAGCTATAAGGATATGTTGTGTTTCTCTGTTAAAGTCAGTATGTAACCCTATACACTAAAGAATAGCAATTAGATTGATTAGATAAAGCCCACCTCTGGTCAAGGATGAAACAGCTTCCTCTTCTTTTTTGTATCACAGAAGGTAAGTAAAAATCCCCCATCAACTGGATATTTGGGTTTTTTGGAAAGCAGAAGTTAAAACATATGCAAAGGTTTTTTTAAAATAGGTTTTGAATTCATAACAAGAAACTGGAGTCTGCATTTTACAAGTCAGGGACAGCAACAATAATTCTTGGGCATTATGAATGTCCAGCACAAACAGACACTTGTAACATTGCAGTGATTCTCCATAGATCTTATTAGTACTGTACTTTTCTTTGCTTTCTCAAGGAAATGCAAGTAATAAATTGTCGTGGGTTGACCCTGGCTGGACACAAGGTGCCCATCAAAGCTGCTCTATCACTCCCCTCCTCAGCTGGACAGGGGAGAGAAAATATAACAAAAGGCTCATGGGTCGAGATAAGGACAGGGAGAGATCACTCAGCAGTTACTGTCACGGGCAAAACAGACTCAACTTGGGGAAATTAGTTTAATTTATTACTGATCAAATCAGAGTAGGATAATGAGAAATAAAAACTAAATCTTAAAACACTTTGCCCCCACCCCTCCCTTCTTCCTGGGCTCAACTTTACTCCCAAATTCTCTACCTCCTCCTCCCAAGTGGCACAAGGGAATGGGGGTTGTGGTCAGTTCATCACAAGTTGCCTCTGCTGCTCCTCCCTCCTCAGTGGGAGGACTCCTCACACTTTTCCTCTGCTCCAGCATGCAGTCCCTCCCACAGGAGACAGTCCTCCATTAACTTCTCCAACGTGAGTCCTTCCCATGGGCTACAGTCCTCCACGGACTTCTCCAACATGAGTCTTTCCCACAGGCTGCAGTTCTTCACAAACTGCTCTGGTGTGGGTCCCTTCCACGGGGTGCAGTCCTTCAGGAAAAGGCTGCTTCAGTGTGGGTCCCCCATGGGGTCACAAGTCCTGCCAGCAAACCTGCTCCAGCATGGGCTTCTCTCCACGGGTTTACAGGTCCTGCCAGGAGCTTGCTCCAGCGCAGGTTCTCCACGGGGTCACAGCCTCCTTCAGGCATTCACATGCTCCAGCATGGGGCCCTTCACAGGCTGCAGGTGGATATCTGCTCCACCATTAACCTCCATGGGCTGCAGGGGCACAGCCTGCATCACCATGGTCTTCACCATGGGCTGCAGGGGAATGTCTGCTCTGGTGCCTGGAGCACCTCCTCCCCATCCCTCTTCACTGACCTTGGTGTCTACAGAATTGTTCCTCTCACATATTGTCCTCTCTCCGACTGCAGTTGCACTGGTTTTTTTTTCCCCTTCTTAAATATGTTAACACAGAGGTGCTCCCACTGTTAGCGATTGGCTCGGCCTTGGACAGCATCAGGTCCATCTTGGAGCTGGCTGACATTGGCTCTGTCAGACATAGGGGAAGCTTCTAGCAGGTTCTCACAGAAGCCACCTCTGTAGCGCCCCCCATACCAAAACCTTGCCACACAAACCCAATACATAAATTCTGTAGATGTCTGTATAGGGACATCTTTCTTGTAGAGTAGCTAGATAATTCCATCAATTTGAAGTTCTCAGTGAATATTTCTGTCAAATGTAGAAGAATTAGTCTAATATTATTTAGTCACAATATTCTATTCCTAGCATTATTTTGAAAGGGACTATAAGGGAAAGCTTAAGCACATGTCCATTTTCTCATACACATACAGGTAAATGTGTGTATATACACCAAATTTTCCTTCCCTTCCCTTCCCTTCCCTTCCCTTCCCTTACTTCTCTTTTCTCTTCTCTGTTATACAGCTAAAAGCCATGTTCCTTAAAGAGATCTATTTGTCAGCCCTGTATTTTACAATTAACAAGCATTTTCTACAGTTTATTGTAGCTTTCCACAATGTGTTTTGTAACAAGGAATTCAATAACAATGCTTACAATTCTACTCTAGATTTTTCTTATATAGAGAACTTTACTCTCCACCCAACTCAGGTGACATCTCTTTTCAAACTAAATTCTCTATGGCAAAATAGTTAATGTATGCACTATGTAGTCTCATAGAAATATGTGTCACTGGCCCATCAACTTGTATATTTTTAATGAAGTCAAACAATGAGATTTCACCTTAGTGGGACCAAGATTTCAATACATACTGGAGTTACTCTGTGAACGGTGTAGTATTGATATTGCATAGAAAAATCATGTCCCATTTCATATTCAGTGGTAAAGGATCATTCATCTGACCTGGCTTAGATACCACCTTTTAAATTGAATAAACCTTTGCATGTCTTTATCTTTTATAAATGGAGCCTGTAGCGACTAGCTCAGCCTTATACATCTAATGTTTAGATACTAATTTAGGGTGGTTTGTTTGTTCCCAGACACATTTTTATCACTTAAGGTCTTCTAAGTACTTTGTGTAGATTATTCATCTTCATTCCATGCTTGTCCTATGTATGGGCCAAAGAGTTTAAAGTCTAATGCATAAATGCCAGGTGTCAGGAAGAAGGATAGTAGACTTCTTTACGTACAAAGATAGTTGCACTCAAGCAGGTTTTACCCACTCTAGAAATAATTAATCTTCAGCAGTGAGGTTAAGTTTATATCCATCCAGTGCCAGACTTCTAAAACATGTGTAGAAGGCTACCAGAGACTGAATTGTTTTCAGCAAAGATGCCCATGGCAGCAACCTTGAGAAAAACCCTAAGTATAGCCCTACTCCTCAATTTGACAGAAAAGTATTTTGCAAATCAAATGTAAGCACTGTGAAGTTGCAGCTGCTTAGTAGCGTGTGTTTAATTTTCAGAATTTTTCATCTGTCTCACTGATTTTTGTAAGGCTTCCATTTATGAAAATTAATCAACCAGCAAAAAATGTATTAGAATTCGAATATTATTATCACTTTTATGGAATCCAGTGATATTCCTTTCTCACTAAATGAACCCTAGTTTAAATGTTTTTCTTTTCAAGTGACTGTTGAAGATACTAGGAAGGGGTATGCTGTACAGAATGAAAGGTGAATTTGTAATATAAGTTTAGAGATATTAGGAAAGCAGCCAGTTTGAACAAGATGAAAAAATCCATTATGAAAATTCTTGTTAAAAATGCTCTTCAAATATTTCAAAATATTTAAGTAAATATAAAGTCTTTGCTTTGTTTATTTTTAGGTGTTAAAATACTCTTTGCATTTTAAACAAATACTTTTCTATCATAGCTGGGCAATTACATTATATTTATTTCAAAATCTTTAAGTCAAGAAGCTCATTGGAATTTTTTTTTTCCCCTCAAAGGAAGAACTTCATTTTTTATAAAATATAATTTATCACTACCTATGCTTGGGTTACTCTCAGCTCCAAGCTGACCATCCCTCATAGAGTAGCCTGTACTTCCTGCTCTCTGACACAGCCCTAGTTCTGATAAAAGCTGTTTGATGTGATTTATTTGTGAAGGCAAAAGGACTTTTCAGAATAATTATGTGGAGAACTATATCAGTATTTGGATCCAGGATGAGTTATAATGTAAGTTGACTTTAGAAATAAAAATTGCCACAAAATCTTAAGAAATATGTTGATATCTATAATCCTCACTGCTACACCCAAGTAGTACCTTCTTCAGCTGTTAATAATCAGCTGACAACTACAGCACAGATCAATAATGTTAAGTAGAATTTGGTTTGATACAGGATCTACCATTAGCTCCAGCAGCCTGAGTAATGTGTGTTGATCTTCTGATTTTCTAAATCAAGAAACGTCTGTAATACCTCTTACGCTAGGACCAGACACCACATATTTTCAAATCATATCAAACCCTCCAAGCATAGGCTTGAACCAGAATCACTCATATTCCTCGTTCTGTCACAGACAACTTACACTACCTGCCTTTCTCCACTCTGTTACTTTGTGTGCTCCCCAAAACAAAGACTCTAGGTCTTTTTTTCATGACTTGATCTTCATTCATAACTCTGAGCTACAAGTATAGATGTGGATATTCACTAAGAGGTCAAGTAGCAGCAGCAGCTGATTTTATTACAACATACCAGATTGGACTGGTCCAGATTATAATAGAAATAGATTAATGAAAGTATAGGTTTCAATATGCAAAAGCACATGGGTACACATATGGATATATGCATATATGGATACATATTTTCTTTTCCCAATACTACTGATTTCACTTAATATAATTTTATTCACCTGTTTGACCAACATGAGTATGACTTTCCTTGGGTTTTTCTGAAATAAAAGGGTGGACATGGTGATAATTTGAACATGTAAACATGTCAATGAGAAAAAAAAAAAGAAAACCAAATGCAAAATAACCACTGTACAAAAAGATAGACATGGTAGGAGGAAAGAAAACCCAACAACTTTTATATTTTTCTTGTAATTGTCCTTAATGACAAAGACATTTAAGGTGTCAGGTGTCAGACATTTTCAGTTCCTTGCTACGCTGAAAACCTCAGCTGTTCGTGGTGGAAACCTGGGAATTAATCCTTCAGCCTTGTAAAGACCCAGCATGTGTACTTTTTGTCTGTTTAGCATTTTGGTTTTTTGCAGCTGACAGACATGCAAGGCAGACAGAGAGAAACTCTCTTTCCCTTGCACACATATACAGATGCATCTGAGATACTCATCATAACTCTGAGAATCCTCTGCCTTGCTTCACATTATCAGCATGTGGCAAAAAAAACTCAAATGTGATAAACCGCATTCTCAGGTCATGGAGGTAAAGCAGGATGTATTTTTTGAGAGAAGCTGTATCAAGAACCCTGTTTAGACTGCTGCAAATAAAAAAGATGCTTGAAAGGGGAGGTGTCCTGGTAAACATTGATGGATGTGACTTTTAACTGAAAGAAATCCTACATATTTTATTATTTGGATGCCATAAATAAATAAATAAAAGAAGGATCACCTGGAGAGTAAGTGATCCTATATAATGATATGAGTATTTGATTTCTAAAATTCAAAGTACAGAGAGGAGATGTATTTGCTTTTCAAGAAAAGAAAATAAAGGGGGAGATAAATTTAAAATCATAACTATCCCAGACACTTTAATAAAAGTAAGCCTTTAGACTGTTTCACATTTTACTCAGTACAATTTGCAAATGACTGATTACAGTGAAATTTTCAAGGGAGAAAACCAGGACAAGAGCTGTAGAAGCGAATCAGTTCATAAAGGGCAGAATGTTTAAAGTAGAATTAGTGGTGTATAACCCATTAAATACAGATTCCTAAAATAGGTACCATTTCACTGATATTTTGAAAAAGTGAGAGAGGAGAGATAGGCAGGGCAGATGAGACATCCAGCCTGCATCAGATATGGAACTATACAGACAATAGAGGTCATTAGCCCCAGTCAAGACTTGCAGAGGAAACACTTGTTTGGGAAATTTACGTATTCACTAACTGTAATTCCTCCAGAGGGTTATCCAGTTGATTTTGGACATTACTATTTTGTTTTCCTTTTTTTTCCTGACAGCCTACCATAAATAGATAACTTCCCATATTATGCTAATGTTGGCAGAAGCCTGGGTCTGGCATGATAGATGGACATGGGCTGTACTCCAGAGCAGCATTTTACATTAATCAATGGATTTGAAACCAAACCCCAAACCAAAACCAACCAGTCACAGAATGAAGACCTGTCACTCCAAATCTTTCTCAGATTTGCAGTCATCTCTAGGTGAGCACAAGGCCTCTTTTTGTTTGTCCTCTGTTTGTGTACCAGAATGCGGAACTGTATTTGGACTAGTGAATTAAATGTGTCAAGGATTCTTCTCTGGGACTGAAGCCAACTGGCAGGGAAAAAGATTATATCTACCATATTAAAGTTTCCTAGTTTTCAGAAAAATTTGGACTGCTTCTTGGGAATGTTTTCTGGCACATGACAATTCCCAAACCACAGCTGGAAACAGTTTAGGTTAGTACTAATTGTCACAAACAACTCATCCCAGGGATGTTCTAACAATTTAAATGTACAGACAATCAGATTGCAGTTCCCGTGAGTGTTGCCTGGATCTACCTAATTTACTGGTATCGACATAGACTTGCAGTCTTGGCTGCACAGTGGCACAGCTTCATGAGGCTGCAGAATGCCATTCTGCAGGGTACCCTGCGACATGATGAGTTCCATATGCAGATACCTACATTCAGTTGTCTGCCTGGGAGCTAAATTTCTAAGTGTCTGTGACAGTAAATGAAAAGCAGACACTTAAGTCAGTTACTTAAACATTGACTTGTGAAACCATTTACATCAGGATATCCCAAATGGCCTCCAGTTATGACAACTCAATAGTTCTCTCACAGATACTGTGTCTTATCTGCCATTACTGCACAGAAGTCACAAATATACTACAGCATCTGAAATGATACTACATGCCAACATTTAAGTAATTGACTCACCAGAGACTCAATTCAGGATATCCAGGTTATTTTCCTAAAGTATCCGTAGCATCTATGTAAGGAAAGCAGGTATGATGCATGATTTATGGGATGCCTTCTGGTCCAGGAGTTGGAAGCAGTTTGGCAAACCCTAGAACTTCTCCAGTGGGTCTGGGCCTCTTTAGGTGACTAAAGAGCCCTGAATTTTTTCACCTATAGGCTTCAATAGTCCTGCAAAGCCCTTGATGCTGTTTGAAGACATGGGGTTTAGGTGCTTAAATCCTAAACCAGATGGACTTAATATAGACTGGATACCAGCCTAATATTTAAAAGGATTTTTTTCAAAGTATTTTCCACTTCTTCATGATTTCTAATGCACCATGTAAACACTCCTGTTAGATCTGCTTCTTAAGAATAGCCCTTTTATCAAGAGTGTCAAAAGTACTTAGTAAATTTGAATTTTGTAATTGTCACCATATAGATTTCAAGAAGAAACTATTACAGTCTTAATTTTATTTTTACTTCAGTACGGTGATTGTCTAAAATATTTTCCACTTCTGATTTTCTTCATTAACTCCATACTATTTTAGATACCACAATTTATTGTAATTTGAATAATTCATGTGAGATTGAGATGACTCTGCAACAGCATTAGAAGAAATGTTATCTAATTCCTAAACAGTAATTGGCTGTTCCTAGTTTATCTTTTTTAGTTCTGAAAAATAAAGATCCAAATCAATATATGAACACCAAACTGTTACAAAATTAACTTCAGACCAATACTTTAGCAAGATTATTTAAAAACATTATTTCTTGCCCTTGGTTCATGCTGGTGATTACAGGAAAATGATTTTTTTTTTTTTTTAGGAATATTTTATCCCTACACATTTATCTTAATCACAAACTGAAATAAGAAGTTGAAAGCTTGAAGCTATATGGAACAAGAAACATTCCAAAATAAGTGCTGACATACAAACTCTGAAGCATCTTTGCTCTGATGTTGTGGGCCAAAAACACTTGCTCTGATATTCACTGTTATACAAAGGACAATGAAACAGACTTACATGCACTTTACACTGTTATACAAAGGATGATGAGACAGGCTTACAGGTACATACATTCATTCACAAGGTACATAGCTGATGACATATGTTGACTCTAATAGTAAAAGTGTGTTAGAAGGAAAAATAATAAAAAGTAAAAAGGGGAGAGACAATAAAAACCTTTCCCAATAACTGGGAAGGCAAGCAACACATCTCCCCAGACACACATTTTCTGGGTAAACTTTCGAGTATATCGAGTTTCCCCTCAAAATACTGTTTTCATAGTAACTTCATAATTTCTTCAGGACTTGCTCGAACTTTCTTATCATTCATTATTATGCTCTCACTCATTATTATGTTACTGACTGGTACACACTTGATCAGGTGCAGCTGTTGAACATGCTAATTGTATGTTAAGCTTTGTGGTGTATATCAGTGGGTAATACTTATTGGATATCTTATAGACTATTATCTACTAATATTTTCCACTAAGCTCTATTTTTCTCTAGCACAAATCAACAAATTAAAAGCGGCAGAACAAGGTGTGGAAAAGTAAAGGAAGGAAGGGTGATTCACACATCAATGAGGATTCTTTCCCTAGTGAAATCCAGCAAAGCAGACACAGCAGTGATCCATAGCAGAGTTGGAGGTTGCAGGTGCAAGGCAGTGAGGATAAGAGCATTTGGGAAGTCAGGGGTAGTAGCACTGCCACTACAGCCTTGGAGAAGGTAAATGAAAGGTCACAAAGTTGCAAGTGAAAGGAAGCCCGCAAAGCAAAACAAATTAATATTGAGCTATGTAAATGAACAGTAATACATGTAATCGAGAAACAGATCAAAGTCATCCCTGAATGGTATAAACTAAAAGTTAATTCTGAGTGAAAAAAAGGCAAATGGCAAGTAAATGGCAATTGTTAGCAAAGAAGCAAAATCTAAAACAGTTTCATTTAAGTAGAAGGAAAAAGTAAATATATAATTATTTCCCAAAACCATAGAAGTTGAACGGCAGTCAATGACAATGGGAGTTATCTACACAACTTTAATCAGCTAGAATTAGAAGTTGCTACATGTGAGTGTCACGGAAGGAGGGAGAGTGCACTTCACTCATAAGAGAGAAGCAAAATATACTTTATTGATATAAAGTAGTGAGTTAACAAGGTTCAATAGTAAATGTTACAGTGATTTAATAAGATTTGATGGCAGGGTACACTTGGTTATTTACTGCATAGAGGACAAGGTCAGACAAAACTGTCAGGGAGACCCTCCCGTTGAGTCATGAGGTTCAGAAAGGACCCCCTTGCTTTCTAAACTCCTTCTCAAAGAGGAGTCTAGGGGTGGCTAGATCCAATCCTCATCCCAGACTTGGTCAACGGTTTATGTCTAAAGGATTATATATGCACAATCAATCCTTTATATCACTTAGTTAAGGTTTCAAAGTTTAGCATGCTATCAGTCACTTACCGAGGATCTGTTACAGCAAAGAATCTCTGAACCTTGAGGAGTAACCTTGAGAGGCGTCCCTACTCAAGGGGGAATCCTGGCGTGCAGCCCGCTGCCGTGCAGGAGAGCTCCAAGGGCTCTCGGGCTGTTCACTATTTATGGGTGGGTAAGATGATTGACTCATAGTCATAGTTGCATACCAACCCCAGATGCCAGCCTCTTCACTGTGGTTAGGTGGGCGCACTGCACAATAGCCCTTTACTATTGTGTTGTTATGTGTCTCCTGAATCCACTTTGAAGTGATGCAGCCATCACAACCAGACACATCCATTACCACTGCCACTGATGGTTATTGCTGGAGCAGGGTTATGGGAGATAAGGGTCAGGTTCAGGGCGGGGCAGGGCACGAGCACACCGTTACAGTGAGTTAGATGCCCTGACATCCTTTCACACATAACAGAGAGAAATAGATTAATTTGAACTATTTTAGATTCCTACTTTAGGATTAAATGTATCATACCCTTCCTGTACTTTCAGCAGTGATCTAGTATATTATAAACAAAGAATACCTGAATTCTGTGTACCTTGCTTCAGATCCATTTTCCCTGCAGAACCCAATATGACTTTCAGACTAAAATCTGTATGAAATTGGCACAAAGTCTGCTTCTGCAGATTCTTCACAATATTTAGTGCCCCTTTGAAAATCCTGCCACAAGCCTTCCTATCATCAGACAGTCACAATCTCCAGTTTCTCTACTATTCCCTCCCTGTTACTGTTAAGTCCTCTCTTCAGTACCTCCCCACCTCACTGTGGAGCAGTTCTTGGCAGAAACATTCCTTATGTTGAATTTGAAGTTCCTCAAAAGTAAATTCTTTAATAGGAATAATTTTTTATATGACTCCAATTATTACTCAGTTTCAATGTTAATCCCCTAACATGCTGCCTCAGTAAGAATGGTCTCAGTTGTTAACCATAAGAAAAAACTCCACCCAACAAAGCCAATATTTATAATTTGCAAGAGTTTTCTTTCTTCTCTTTTGTTATAACACAACATTGAACAATAAGCAACTGACTGCAAGTAGCACACTTATTTGCATTACATGAGATAGAAGTACTATCCCTAGTTCATGCTTACAACAAATGTACCCCTTAAAGTGCAAACTTCAAAGAACTTTCAGTCAATACAGACAACTTGAACATTTAATACTTCCTTGAATCTGAAACCAATTTTAAAAACTTATACTTGCATTGCAACAATTATGGTTGTCAAATCACCGCAAGAGATGATATTGCTGTTCAGACTTCATAGATGATTCATGTGTAGATGCATCTTGAAGATATATAGTGCTTACATCATTGTTATATGTGGCTGGTATTTACTTCTTTGTAGAAGCTTCATTTCTATAAACTCTTGAGTTTCATAGTCCCAAATCTGAAGAACATACAAATTTTTCTGAATTGTCTAGGTTTCAGAGTGTTTTTACACCTCTTGCAGAGAAGAGTCATTCTTTTGCAGATAGTAATCTCCAGAGTTTTTACCTTTCAGGTTTCTCATTAGGTTCCCTGGTGTTGTCTAAACATATCAGATGGACAAAAAAAGTGGCACAATTAAGGCTTTCCCCAGTGATAGAAGTAAGGACATATTCACACAAAGCCTAAGGTGGCTGATGGTGCTGGATGGTACTGACAGTAATAACAATTTAGTTGTCACAATGGTTTATACTCAGGATGATGAAAACGGTGGAGTCAAGGAACAATCAAGTTCTATCACTTTCAACTACGGGAAAAATAGGTAAATTGACCTAGATATTTCAAGGACGTATTAAGGATCACCTGTTATGGATTACAAAATTTAGAAAAACATTTGCTGGATAAGAAACAGCAGAAATAAACTACCCTCTTTTTTGTTGTTGTTGGTTTTTTTGTTTTTGTTTGTATTGCTAACAGGGATGAGTTGGTTGAGAATTTGAAGACAGAAGGTAACTTTAGTAAGAGCAACTATGGAGTTTAAATTAAATTAAAATGAGGAGAAGGAATACTAGTAAACATAAAAAACTTGTCTTCAGGGAGGCAGTCATAAGTAAACTCAGGAAGTAACAGAAATCACATGGGAGTTAAATGTAAGGTAAAGAAAAAATAAGTTCTGTCTTACATAAACAATATTTGAAGAGAAAGCACAAGACCAAATTATCCAAATGCATCAAAAGTATACAAGTGCCATAAACTACCCACTTGGCTAAGTCAAAATAGAGAAGGACAGTTTCAAACAGTGAAAAGAAAGAAAAAATAGTGGGAGTATATGAAGAATAGCATAACCATAAAGAGAAAAAAAAAAGATAAAATGAGAGAAAATGTGTAAGAAATTGTTATATAAATACAGTGTAGTTTTCTACACAGTGTGCTCCATACATGCATATACACGGATACTCACACACACCTCTCCCACACTGCCCATCAATGACAACTTCTCTTCTTCTTTTGGGTCTTGAATAATTTCAAATTCAGTAAGTTTCAGAGTATGTCAGAGAAGTATCTCATACGTTCAGTTGTCTTTTCCTATTGGTACTTCTTGTTGAACGATAAAGTATGTCATGCCCTATGTCATGCTGAGAAAAATGTTATACCTCTTGCAGAGGCACACCTCAGTATTCCAACAATATATGCAAAGGATCCTTGTCTGTATGGTTCTTAGTTAATGTAAGACTTCTCTGCTCTGTTTAATTGGTTCCATATTTGCATACAGATATGCAAACTATGTAAAGATTTAAAAGGTTAAAAAACTGGTTTCAGTAATATAGGAACAAAAACTGATACTCAGTTCATTTAACTTGAGATACCTGAATATGTATAGGAACAGCTAAATTTGACATCTGAACTCCCTTGTCAGTGGAGAAATATAGGCATTTCTAGGGTGGATTCATTAGTACAGTATACATATACCTTTTATCAAGTGAAAATTACTTTCCGTCCCGCCTAGGAATTATAGAAGAGGCCCTGGGAATTAGCTCATATGTAAATATCTATAGTATTAGATGAATCCCTCTTTAAGTCTGGAGACTTGGGTTCTAAAATCAGGAATGTTAATGCAACATAGAGCCTATGTTTTTTAAACATTCTGCTGGCAGAATACAACCCTCCCAGCAAAAACAACGGATTTTGAGTGCTGATTTGGCAGAATAAACAGAATACTAAAATGTATTTTTAGTGCATCTTCATGTTTTGCACATTGCATCTATGTTTTATCTTATTCATCAAGATAGTAGATTTTGAATAGAAGATTGTGCCAGAAGATTATTGGAATAAAAATGTTGTTCACTTCTCAGCTACATTTCAATCTGTTGCAAAACAAAAGAAGTTCTACTTTGATGTTTATGAAGGGAATTGTATTACTGAAAATTTCCATACTCCCCTAGGAGTCAGTCTGATAGAATAGATTTTCTGGTTTTGATTGACATAATACATAAAAAGCAATTATAAGACAGATGCCAATTTTTTACTTCAGGTAAAGCAGCTGAAAGATCTAAGAAAGTAATATATCAAAAAAAACCCCAACCCTAAAGCATCTGTTTAAAGATGACAAAAATTCAAAGAGAAGTATCTGCAAAGCTCTATTAGATATTGTTTATTCCTGAAAAGTATGCATTATTTGCTAAAAGACCAGAATTACCCACTCCATTCATACATAAAGTAGAGGGAGAAAAACAATGAAAAACAGAGCTACCTGCATAAATGAAAGTTTTCAGATGTCAACATAAACTTAAGGAACTTGACTTTTAAGAAACAGAAGATGTAAAAAGAAGCAACCAGTGACTTCTGTACCACTTGGAAAAAGAAAATATGCCCCACCCATCTTTGATCCATCTCTTCTCTCTAAACTTCCCATTTCCTGTATATCTCTCGTCTGAGATGCAAGAAAGTGTTCTGTCACCAAAATGTATGCCAAATGCCTCTGATAACCTCTGCATGTATCCTAATTTTATATGGACTGTGTATGGTGAATATCTGAGGACACAGGTTGTCTTGGAGCTTACTGTACACTAAGAACTTTTAGAATCGATTATCCAGAGGAATGTGTGAAAATTTGAAAATGTAATTTGTTAAGAGATGAATTTTGGGGCAAAAATTTAGTTAGCTCACTGCTTTATTTGACAAAGACTAAATAAAAATAGTGAAGATTTTAATTTACATTTTGAAGGCTTGTAAACTATAGCTATAAATAAGAACCCATGTAACATCATAGTACAAAATATAAATATCTACTCTAGCATGAGGTATTTATGTTGTATAAATTATGCTATATATTTTTGTCAAATTACATATTGCTGTCTTCAACATTGTGTTAATTACAGTTATGCAAAGTTTTGCAAAGTCTTGAAAGAATTGTTTCTTAATTATGAAACTGATAAAATATGTCAGCACTGAATAAATAACTTTACAATTAAACAAAATATGCTGATTGTGGTTTTGAGTTTCAATAAAATATATTCTGAATTTAATCGACTATAATGATAAATTTTGTAGAGTTCTGTACAATATTAGTTTACTCTGTACCTCAAATAGTACTTTAGGTTTACTGTGTACTTTCAAAACCAGAAAAAAATATGCAAACACAAAATGTAATTAAAAAAATAGAAAATGTAGCATTACAAGGATGGCTAAATGATTAGACGTAAACTGCACAAAGAAATGACAGAACGGATTGCAACACAATCCTGCCCTTGCTGTCCTTTTGAACTAGTTGGAAAAGGTCACTTCCTCACAAAGTCTTTTGGGGGCTCATACGCCATTCCTCTATAAACTAAAATTAAAAGTGGAAGTGGAAGCCATTATTAGTTGCTGGAAATAGCATACAAAATAGTATTAGAAACCGAGATCAAGGAAAAAAAGAATACATGGAGAACTGGTAGAGCTTTGGTTCCTATGCATAAATATACCAGGAAACACGTAAGATAATTTCAAAACAGAAAACTATAAAAAAGTCTAGTTTCAAAGGGACTTCTGGGGACCATCTGGCCCAGCCTTCTGTTAGAAGTGGGGCCTCAGGTTATGTTGTCCATGGCATGACTCTGGTATCTAAGGCATCACAAATTTTGTGAAATACATTCAACTCTTGAGTTTTCTTACAGTTTACCTTAAGTAGTCTCAATTATTTGAGACAAACCTTTTTTTTAATTTGTTTCTGTTTTTTTCCCAGCACACTGTAATGTCCTATGCACCTTGCAGAAGAGCTGAAGAAAAATTTTAGCCTCGAACAGAGTAATTTCACATGAAATTTGTGAAATATAATATAACAGACTAATTTAACATGAAATTTGTGGAATATAAAAAATAAAGAGGAGTTGGGGACAATAACGAGGTCCCATATTTACCAAGCTCATATGCAGGTGGAATCTAGTTACAATTTTTGTCTTGTTTTGGACAAGTCAAAGAGGAATACTGTTCATGTTAATCAAATTGATTCATGTTGTTATTTTCCCTTCTGTTTTCTTAACATTATAATTTCCAAGTGATATCATCAGTTAATTCATTCCATTTGTGCCATAATATGAACATTTTCTTTAACCTATTTGAACTTGGGGATATTAAAGACACAAAAATAGTTACATGTTCAATAGAAATATTTTTCCAATAATATTAGCTGGTTAATAAATAACTGCGCTTTCCAAACTTGTTCTCGTCCAGATTATATTAAGGAAGAATTCAATGCTTGCTATAATTCACAATTGGTCATATATGATCTCTGCATTTAGGGTGCTTCAGTGAATATGTCTTCTAGGTTTTTTGGCAGTTGTAGAAGAGCTGTATTTCCGTTTGTATTGTGATCTAGGATTAAACAATGCAACTGTTTTAATTTTTGCAGCAGCTCCAAAGAAGGTAATATGTGTTTCCACAAATCAAACCAAATGTGATCAACAAATTACTTCCAAAACATTCTCAAACACTTGCATAAATGTTTCTTCTATCTTCCTCAAGGTTTGTTTTGTACTGCCTCATTTCCACCTTATAATTTACTACGATGTCTACAGAATGGCATGTGTCATTAGTATTATGTTTCTGTCTGCCGAGTGAAATAGACTGATAAATTCATTGTAGTCATCTCCAACATAATTCACAACATTAATGTTATGTGCAATTTAATTGCCTAAATGAACTACTTCTTAATGTAAAACTAATGAGAAAGGATGAATTTTCTAAATAATTTCTATGTTCTACATGGACCGTGCCACTACAGATGGAGAATATTCAGGCTAATAGTGGTGTTATAAAAGCTGCCCAGCTGAAAGGGACGGTAGCACCTGAGTGTGCAGCTTTCTGGTTTTGAGTGTCTGAATCTGTTAAATATTCCAGATGGTTGGAGGGTAAACAAAAGAGCTATTAACGTCTGAAGAGATTGATTCATAGTGTTGACATGGTGGTAGTTACTGTATTCAATTGCAGGTGTTAATAAAGCTTTCTAAATATTTCACAGTCAAGGACTTGGTGTACATCTGTTCAATGAATACTAACATTTGAAGCCTTTAGACAGCAATAAGTTCTTTATAATATGCACTGCCTTACCTCCAGGTATAATTTAATAGATAAGGAAGTTTTGTGAGTCATATTTGCAAATTAAATATCATTACTTATTTAGAAGTGTAAATAATATAATATAAAAGATACATATCAGCTATTACTTCAACACTGCAAATAATTAAACTTTATCAGGATACTTATACATTCCAGCTTTCCTTCTGAAGAACGCAACTCAGAAAGACTTGCAGAGAACCTAATTTTCCGTAACTGCAGTGAAATTCTTCAGAGATATAATCAAGCTGAACCAAAACAGAAAACAATATCCCTGAGTCAGAGGCAAATATTGTAAAGTTTGCCTCTCTGCAACAGAGTATGAGGGAATATGCTGCAATGAAAGACAGGTCTATTAATTAATTTCAGATAATATTAGTCTGTTTAGATTGCAGCATGCTTCTACACATGATTTCCACTTAGTTAATCCACTTGCAACTCTTTCAGAAGCAAAATAGGGTATTTTTTCAAAGCATGAGTGTATATATATTTCTAAAACTCTCTTTTATTCACAGCATTTTGTATACTGTCATTAAAATATAAAATAGTCTTTTCATGTGACATGAGTTGACAGCTGATATCTCTTCACACAAATCCTTTGTTTTCAATCCACAGCACTGCCAAAAGATTATCCTAAACTGTAGGGGGATAATGACATTCAAACACAAACACTTTGAGAGTCTTCATACTTGCTTTTGACACTATCATTTTTTACAAAGTAAGATTCAAAGAAGTAACTAAGAATTTTAATTTTCAACCAACCGAATACTGGATTTTCTCCCTTAAAATAACAAAAAACCAACCAAGACCTGAGCTTTGGCTATTCTTTTTTAATATTCTCAATATTATTACCATCATGCAATTTGAATACTTAAGCATTTGAAATATCACTGCTGAAAACATCTAATTCAATAATATCAACATTTAACACAAAACTATTGACAAAACGAGTAAATAATGTAAAAGAATGCAAACTTCTTGGCTCTGCCATAAAGAAGATTTTTTACACAGTAATTATGAGGAAATAAAAGAAAAATGGCATAACTGTAGTATTTTATTCTGTTCTTTTGTATGCAGATTTTTTTCACCAAAAACTGTTGTTGCATATATCAAAAGTGTTCACTAAAGGTCACAGTCTTATTAACACTGAGCAGTACTTACACCTCAGAGTGTAAGAGTACTTCATTCTGTTGGACTGAACAAAGAATGGCATTCTATTCACTGTGAACATAATTAAAGAAATTTATTCCTCTGATCAGAAAACTGAGTAATTTTTACACAAACACAAAAAAGAAACAAACCCTCCATTAGTTTTTCTTAGAAAATATTTAACTGCAGAGAGCTATACTGTAACTCTGAATTCTTGACTTTTCTTTCTCTTTTCATTTAAAAAATTACTCTAATTTGGGAAATGCTTATTAAACATAATAATCCAACATGGCTTTTCAGGTAATTACTGCAAGTATATCTTATTGTACTTTTCTGAAGGAACAAAAGGAATGGATTGTTCTTTTGAGAAGTCAACCACATCACCAGTTAACCAATTAAACTTTTTAATTTCAAGAGATTTTTTTTTTAAATGGCATTTGGTAAGTTTTATGAGCATATAAATTTTCAAACCTTTAGGCTATGGAAGAAAGCAGTGACTCTAAACTTTCCCTTTCAAAAATCATTATAAAATGCTCAGTTTCTCTGCCATGCTAATTCACCATCAATTCTATTACAGTAAGTATTCAGTTGCAGGAGCTGTCTCAGGCTTCTTAGCTGTGGAGACAAAACTGAATGTGAAACTCCTGAAAGGATGAGAATCTAAGGGGCAGGCAGCCCTCCTGTTGTCAGAGGAGGGAAAGGAGGAAGGAGCTGAGCTAGTACACTAGGTATTAGGGAGCTGAGCCTACTGCTCTAGCTGAATGAGGGTGGAAGGTGAAGGGGAATAAAGTGTTGGGGGGGAAAAACCATACTGGTCAACAACCCCAGGACCAGATGCTTCCTTACATACTATGCCATTCCCCTGGTGAGTAAAAGTGGCAGCTATCAGCTTCCTTTACAGGTAAATTTGGCAGCCAATCTATAGCTATTAAGCTGTTCTGAGAGTGTCTATAATATCAGGGTCACTGTAGGTATGGGCTATATAGATTGATATTTAGAATTGAACTGGGGTCCACAAATGGGTGTACACTTACTTTTAGGTAAGGGTGCATACTCGAGCTATATGGCTAAGCTACCATTACAGTCAGAGGAAATCTGTTGTCTAAACACAGGCAGCTTCCTAGGATATTTGAAATATCTTTATAGAGCTGCTTAATATGGAAGAGAACATATGGGATAATTTTGCTGTACCTGAGTAGCAGCTTGGAGCTTGACATCCTGGAGAATCTTAAATAATATTAGGCATATATGCTTAACAACTGAATTAAGCTCCTAGCTTGTCCAGTCAGTGGAGACTGAAAAATGATTCAACAGACCAAATGTATCTATTTTAAGATGAGCTGAACATAATATTCTACTAGCTTCCAACTGGTGTGTTCCAGAAGGTTAAAAGTCTCATGTAGTTCCCATGTCGTATCTGCCAAACCCATGCAAATGCCTTGGACATACTTTGGTGTCGGGAACAGTACTAGCCATTTAATCAGGCAAATGAATCAAATCCTGGGTTTTCTTTAATGAAAATGAGGGTCTACACACTTGGACCAGATGTACACACTTGCGTATAGAGGCCTACAACTGGATGTCTGAATATGAATCTAATTCTTCACTATAACTTTAGCCTCTGTTATGCACAACAGAGTTCACCTCTGCATGAGCAACAGAACTTACACAATAACAATGTTTTTTAATACAGTTGTGAGACCTGACTTAAAGGAATAAATTGCTTCAGGCTGAGTTCTTACCTCTGTACAGCACAATGTGAAAATCAGTAGCAATACAAAAAACAACGTACAGTCTGCTAATAAATCAGACGCTTCTGTACCTATCATGTAATAAGAGAAGATAAAAGAATTATAGAGAGGATCCACTTGTAACACAAGAAGCCATTGCTGAGGTATTACATGTGCCAGTATGGATGCTGGGATACCACATTGCTGATATTACTAAAGTGAAGTAAAAAAAGTGAAGATGCTAGAATTTAAAGCAGGAATGACTGACACCAAAGAAAGGTAAAAAGGAACATGATTGCTAAAGTTCATTGTTCTATAGTGTTCTCTGCTTACCTTGGCCATTCCTGAAGTGGTAAGGTATGTGTGCAGACAATCCTGACCTGTAGCCACACTAACAAGAAACTACACGAGAAATGGCAGAAAGAAGAAACATTACAGATAGCAAAAGGAAATTAATAGCATAATATAATTGCTCACCAAGGTAGAATTTATCAGGACAAGAGTTCTGCAAACACTCAATAAGGTTATAAAGTCAGCAAGACCACAGCCAATGGGATAAGGGTAAGAAGTGGGCTGCTTATTTGGAAGAGGATTACAGTGGTTAGAGGAAAGAACTTAGGTGGGGAAAAAGACGGAAAAAGAGAACGTAAGAGAAAGTGAATCTTGTGATTGGGCTGTGTGGGTCAAGCAGCCTGAGCCAGACCATCTCAGTTTGGAGCATATATTGATCTGAGATATGAATGTTTGACTTCTCCACTCATGGTAGACCTGGTGTGCTCTCCCTAATGTCAGTGAGAGAACACCCAGAAAGGACTTCCTAACATAAGAACAAGGAGGAAACACAAAATTTTTGTCTTTTGCCAATAAAACTTCCTCTGTTTCTTGTTGTCAAATGGATTTTGATTTCTCCACCTACATAACTGAAATGCCTAGTTTAGGTGATTCATTTTCCTGAGGTTAGCATTGCCTTTCTTTCTCTCTCTCTATCATTTTTTGGCACATATTGACGATATATATGGGTGAGTTTCAGACTGATTTTAAGACAAATTTAGTGTTTATAGGTTGGTGTTTATACAGCAGTTAGGTATCGAAGCTGCCACTATCCTTCCTGGCCCCTAGTTACCTCTTTTGCAAAGGCCTGGAGACTCAAGAACTGGAATGCTTTACCAAAATATTATCCATTTTCAGGAAAAAAACAAGCTCATCTCGGTAATGTAGCAATACTATAATTGTGCAGTTAGACTGAGGCCAAAAAGTTGCAAAGTTCACTGCCAACTTTGCGAGTAACACTGATGATTTGTTAAGTAAACTCATTATCCAATCTGTTGTACAGCTATATTATCATTATTGTGAATATTTATTTGCAATAGATCTCTACCGGCCCTGTGAAAGAACAGATCTATATATTGTAGTCACTGTGAACATTTAGAAAGAAAAAGATGGGCCCTATCCCAAATAGTTTGTAAGCAAACTAAAAAAGCAGAGACAATATGATGTTAATATGAATGAGGAAGGAGAAACACAGGAAAACGTGACTAAGATGAGTGTATCACAAGACAGTTGTGCTATTGTTGGGGTACAGGAAGTACTATAGGTGCCGCAAGAATGTAGTATTGCAGCTTTTTATGAAGCAATCTTCCCATAATAGGAACTCAACATAGAGGAAAGCAGAGGGCATATAGGGGCTGCAACTAAAATGGGAATAAGAACTCGACAGGAAAAAAATAACCACCGTGTAATAACATCTGCAAACTTAATAGAAACTAGCTCCTCATGAAACTGAATTGAATGAAATTAAATGCAACCCTTTAAAAAAGGTGAAATAATGTATTACATATGTATATACCAGCACAAAATAAAAAGTTCAATAGAAGGGAATATACAGTGGTGTGCTGATTTCCACCAGCAGTTACTATTATAAATCGATGTATGTGGCTTGTAACAACAATTCATCTTTCATCTCATTTTCATCACCATGATACCTGAAAGTCTGTGAGTATTCAAGCAGCTAACAAACATATTTAACTTGGAGACTAAATAAGACACCTCAGTCAGAGGCAGAATTACTCAATGATAAATTGACTCAAATAGCCTTTCTGACACTCATGCTTACTTCTCATAAAAGTAGGAGAGAAGCAAAAAGTGATTCTAAAATCCTCTCTGTATGTTTCCATGCACCGTAACATTAGTAATATATCATCACTGAAAACAATACGGACAAAATAACTATAGAATACAGGAGAAAAGATATCCAGTTGCATTTCTTTTAAGGCTCAGCATTAGCTAACTGGCCATGTGTCCAGATTCTCCTCTGTACTTCCTGGGGCCTCTGGCAGCAGAACACCTTGACAGAATCCAAGCAGCACAGAGAGGTTGTTGTTTCTTCTCAGCAACAGGGGTGGAGGGAGAGCAGATAGTGAATTATGAGACTTTCTACATTAGGTGTGGAGAAAATAACAAACAAGCTTATTTTAATTCTCCATTTCTTGCCTCAGCAATTGTAGTTTTTCCAAGAGTGGCCCTGTCTGATCCATGGAGTTTGTTCTCAGCTTCAAAAGGGAATATGTGTGGCTGTCCCTCTACGTAGGATTTGGTATGTGATCACCTTTTCTTGAACAGTTGTCCAGTCTTGTTAGTAATGTTGCCTGCACTTTCACTCTCCTGGAAATTGAGTTGAAGGGATGGTTCTCACACCTTTTCTTTTTGAATTATTTTTGTCTTTAAAAGGGACAGGGTACCACATAAGTAAGTGCTCCTTTGAGAATAACCTACCAACTGAGGCACTTCTCTTTAAGGGAGTTTTCCTATAATACCAGACAGACACCTCTGCACAGCCTCCCTAATACTCCCTATGGCTGCTGAGCTAAACCAGCTTGATGATAATGATGTTTTGACCTTGCTAGCCAACCAAGTCCAAAATGCATTAACAGTTCAGCTCATCAGAGTCTATGTAAAGAAACAATGTCCTTGCACAGAATAAAGATTTTTATTGCCTCCTGATTTAGAGTAGTTACCCATTTGGACATTTATCTGTGCCAGTTGTTCAGACATGTCATTATAACAAGAAAAAAAGATATCAGATGAGCATCACTAGCTTGGGTTGAGAGATATATATATGATGCTTCATTTTCTTTTTGATTTCACCTCCCTCAACCTGCTGGCCACGCTTCTTTTGATGTAGCCCAGGATACGGTCGGCTTTCTGGGCTATGAGTGTACATTGCCAGCTCATGTCTAGCTTTTTATCCACCAGTACCCCCAAGTCCATTTCCACAGAGCTGCTCTCAATTCCTTCATTCCCCAGCCTGTATTGATACCAGGGGTTGCCTCAACCCAGGTGCAGGACCTTGAGGTTCACATGGGCCCACTTCTCCAGCTTGTCCAGGTCCCTCTGAATGGCATCCCATCCCTGAGGCATGTCAACCACACCACTCAGCTTGGTGTCATCTGCAAACTTGCTGAGGGTGCACTCGATCCCACTGTCTATGTCATTGATGAAGATATTAAACAGTACTGGTCCCAATACGGACCCCTGAGGGACACCAGTCATCACTGATCTCCATCCAGACATTTAGCCGTTGACCACTAGTCTCTGGATGCGACCATCCAGCCAATTCCTTATCCACCGAGCAGTACTCCCCCAGTCCCTGTCTTGCAGTTCATCCACTTGAGAGGTGTGGGAAGAGAGGTTGCCAGTGAAGACCGAAGAAAAAAGTTGTGGAGTACTTCAGCCTTCTCCTCGTCTGTTGTTACCAGTTTGCCAGTCATGTTCAGCAGGGGTGTACACTTTCTTTGACCTTCCTTTTCTGGCTGACATACCTGTAGAAGCCCTTCTTATTCTTTGTGTCCCTTGCCAAGTTCAGCTCCAGCTGTGCCTTGGCCTTCCTCATGCCATCCCTACTCAAAGGGGCAGCATCCCTATACTCTTCCCAGGATACCTGTCCCTGCTTCCACTGCTTGTGCATTTCTTTCTTGCCCTTTAGTTTGACCAGCAGGTCTTGACTCATCCATGCCAGTCTCTTGCCTTCCTTTCCTGATTTCTTACACCTGGATATTGAGAGCTCTTACACTCTATGAAAAGCATCCTTAAAGATCTGCCAGCTCTGTTCTGTTCCCTTGTCCCTGAGGGCAGTTTCCCAGGGGGTCCTATTGACTAACTCCCTGAAGAACTGGTATTTTGCTTTCCTAAAATTGAGGGTTCTGACTTAACTCTTTGCCTGATCCATATGCCTCAGGACTGTGAACTCCACCAGTGCATGATCACTGCAGCTCAGGCTGTCTCCAGTCTTGACATCACCATCACAACTCACTTGTGTTGGTGACCAACAGGCATTCATTCAAGTGTCTTTGCACCATGATTCTTTGCACAGTATAAAATAGATTATGACATCTTTTGTGCTATGAACACTAATTAGTTTTAAAAATTGGTTTTTTTGTATTTGTTTTTTGTTGTTGTTGTTTTTTGTTTTTTTAATATTATGAGTATCCTTATTTCCTATTGATTGGCTTCCAAACACAGAAGTATCATTTTAATGTTAGTCAATTACAAAATAAGACTAACACATTTAATGGACAAATGAATATTTTAAGCTTACATTGCTTAATGATCTTATGTTTGATTCTCATTTGCAATGACGTCTCTTTCCACTGTTTTGAAAATGTAAAGAAAACTAAAAGTGAGGGTAAATCTAGTATTTTTCCACTTCGTTGCCACCTTTACTGTCCTTAAACCCTCTCAAACAGAGAGTTTTGTATTTGGCAGGGCAAAGTGCAGAGGCTTTTCCATAACAGGGGCAATGGACTCGTGTAGGCCTATACACACTATAAAATACTCCAGAACTAATTTTCATGTGTCAGGAAGGCAAATTGCAATGTGGAAGCAGAGGTAAAGACTCATGTTTGGTGATGTACCTGCAAGTTCCATGTATCTTTAAATATGCAGAGAGAGAAAAAATGTATGTGTGTGTGCGTGCGCGCGCACGGAAAGTAGTGAAGAGTTACTAAAATAACAGCAGCTCCTAATTAAGACAGCATTATCTGTTCTACAAATGCATATACTTTTGAAGCAGTTTTCTAAAAGAAGTTTTTTTTCAGCACTTGGACAAGATAATGAAAACTCCTATTCTTTATGAATCAGAAAAGGAAAAGCTGCTGTGCATCTAAGTACATGAACAGCACTATTCCAAATTACAGACCAGATTGAAACTGTTTGTTAAAGTTCTTTGTTACAACTTGTATGATCATGAGGAAAAAAAAGTCTTAATGGGAGCCATTTAAATTCAGCTGACCTTGTCCGTTTTTCTTTTTTAAGTGTATCCTATCAACAGGCAGGAGACTTACAAAAAAGATCAGCTATTTCCTGGTGAAAGGTAATAAAAAAAAGTAATTCTTGCAGAATTCATTTTCATGTATCAATGCTTTTGGATGCTAAGCAGCAGACAAGAGGTACAGATTGAGTCAATACATTCTGCTAATCAATATCCCATCCTATCAAATACAAAAAAACTCCCCCCTCAAACCAGAAACTACTAGCTGTTTATGACGGCAAAATTTAGTTAATTCTAGGATTATCCTTAAAACTAGTGCAGACTTTGATATAGGTCATACTGTCCTCTTCTATGTAGGGATGCTGCATCTGATTCATAAAATTCATATCTGCACAACCACTATGAAACTAGTTATATAATCATTACAGCTACATTGAGGTTAAACATCGTAGAAAAAAGATCTCTTTTCATAAATTCCTGGAGGTAAGGATTTCCTTTATGTTCATGAAGATGACATAATATCCTGACAGTAACTCTGAGGAATAATAAGTCTTCTCTAAAAAATAACTACAAGAACAAAACTCTAAACCTCAGCAAAACTTTACAAAGTGTAATGTAAAAGTATGCCTACTAGAAGTCAATAGCAAAACACCCATTTTTTAAATATTTCTTATCAATTAAACGTTGTAACATTTTTGTGAACTGCACAAAAATTTTTGATGCCCTGGAGTTTGTTTATTTGCTTTTGATTGCCGATGATATCAAATAAGAAATGTGGGCCAAGAAAAATTGTTTTGCTTATAAAATTTGAATGAAACAAGTGTATCAGCTCTACCTTGAAGTCAAGAGTAAATGTCAGGAAGCAAAATGAAAGCTGGAGAAAGAGATGCTCAGGAAAGTGGCACCACTGTGCTGCTTTCCATCTTAACCTGCTGAGGTTTTTCCATGTATGTCTTCAGAATAATCAGGAACAGCAAGAGGTAAAACCACTGGATTATTCAAGAGAAGAAATGTTTTCATCATGTGAAAATGGTAACATAATGCTATATAGATTAATATGGACAATAATCATGCAGTGGTTTTGTGGTTCTCAAAGTCCACTGCATCTATAAAATGCCAGTGTAGCAGACAGCTAGAGTATATTCTCAAGGTATAGAGAATTTTAAGTCCGTCCTTCATACTATAATCGTTTACAAGGAATACCTGCTAAAAATAATATAAGACAAAAATATTCACACTGAAGTTATTCATTGTACATTAGTTTTATTGAGAGTTAACACAGTATCAAAAGGAATCAGGTCAATAGCCTAAATTTCTCTTTCTTCCTCTTTCAGAAATAAACAGAAAAATATGCATTATTCCCATATCATTCATATGTAAATTTGCATATAAAATGTCATTATTGAGGTATTCAGTAACAAA
>WAAD01039340.1:5036-21765 GCA_013389945.1 Fregata magnificens
CCTGTGACAGTCATTGGCCTGGTGCTTACATACATTTCTGTCTTCAACACATTCCCCATTAAGTTGCAGTAAACTGACTTCATTCTGAACTGCACCTTGACCAGCTGCAGAATTTAGAAGTTTAACCACAGATAATGCTCTGAAGTCCAAGTGTTGGAACTTCAGCATGCATTTTCTGTGTCTATTTGCTTTTCAGAATAAGCCCAGTGAGTTCATTAAGACTTGAAAAATAAAAAAAAAAAATCTGTCTTGTAACATTGGCAAGTGTCAGCCAGCTTAACAGCTGGAAAAGTCTTGTCCCTTTGATCAGCTCCAGCAATAAACTTTCTTCATAATAGTTCTTTTGAAAGAAAAAAAAAAAAAAAAAAGGAAAAAAGGGGTTTGCACTCCATTATAAATATTTTCTTTAGAGTATGAAACTACCTAGAATGTTCAAAGCATTTGTCTTTCAAGGGGAGTTTCACAGAGACAGATCTAGACAGAAAAATACATAAATGGCAATAGAATAACTGCAAATATTGGGAGAAGGGGAAGTATTTTTGCTACAGTTTTGGGAAATCATTCTTAAATCCCTTTCTTTAGGACAAATTAGCTATATTAATGAGGACTAGTGCTTCCAGTACAAGATTTCAGTATTAGCTGATTAAAGCCTTAGTAGGTTCCACGCACTAGGTAAACAAACAAGACCTCTGAGCACTTCCATAGATTCTTAAATGAAACCAATGCATGTGGAAATGTTCATAGTGACTCTTTGTAACAGCTTTGTACACATTACATGACTGCATTCAATAATGCA
This sequence comes from Fregata magnificens, assembly GCA_013389945.1. NCBI lineage: Eukaryota > Metazoa > Chordata > Aves > Suliformes > Fregatidae > Fregata > Fregata magnificens. The sequence continues at coordinate 5,833 of WAAD01039340.1, forward strand.
GGCTTGCACATTGCAATGTCCCAGCTGTAAACTTGAGAAACCCCTGTGAATTTAGCCAGACCAGATTGCAATATTTTTCACAAAGAAAAGAACAATGGGATTCTAGCTAAAATACCATACAAAAGCATACGGAAATGTTTAAAAGGTACTCCAAAATCTCTGCACTAACGTAGGTATTACATAGGGTTTGCAGCACTCATTTTCAAATGTATTGACTATTTTTTCTATCAGTTGTCTATACGTATTAGAGTAGAAAAAAATATATTTTCCACTTATTACTATCAACTACTGAAGTTTCAAAATATTGTCTCTTATAAACAATTTAAGATAGAAAGTTCAGAACAGGAAAGTAAAATTGACTTAAGCATTTAATTATTTTGGCATAATCTCTTTGTCCTACATGTTTATGTCTTAAAAACATTAATGATTTTTTAAATATAACTATTACTAACCTAATAAAAAGGGCTGTGCCAAATGGAAAATAAAGCCTGTATAAAAATGTAGATGGGTACTCATGAGAGATGATACTCATTGATCTCCCAAAAATATGCTTGCCTGTATAAAACACAGCAGTTAACACTGCTTTATATGATTCATAAGAGACTATGTGGCCATGAAAATAATGCTTGCAAATGATGCTTTTAGGGAACAGTAAGTTGAAGGTATAATGGTTCCTGCTAGTTTAGAGGACAGTAAAACAAATATTATCATATTCTCCACATTTGTCATAGGGACACCTTGAAAGTTAATCCAAATTAACAAGAGGTATCAATTTAAAGTGCATTCATTAAACAGTATTAAATCTTGATATTGACACTCTAAGGATTAGAAATATGGTCATGTTACTGCAGCTTAACAAGCTAAGCCATAGTAACAAGCTTTGTATGTACTCATGCATTATAAAATGCGAGGTAAGATGAATTATTTTAAACCTCTTAGGTGAATATATTTAATATCACATTTGCTGTATACGAAGAGCATATGTACACATATGTACTGCAGGTAAGCTCATGCCTAGGAACTAACTAGTAAATGCCTATTCTACGAATATTTAGACTCACTCTGACCATTGTAATTAACTCTTTTCGGCCTTAAGACCATGTGATCATATCTAGCCTGTAGAATATATTTCAGGTATGAGGATTCCAAAGAAATAACTTCATATTCCTTACCCCAGAGTTTCTTTCATCTGTAAAATTAACATTCTCATTGTTTAATTATGGTATATGCATGAAATGGCCAAACCACCTCACCACCTCTGCTTTGCAGCATCTACATTTTGACGTTCCTTGAGTCTACTGGTCTCGGGATCAGTATCCTCTGGCAGAAAGATGTGTGGATTTACCTAATGCCTAATTCAATAGTTTTAAATAGTTCATCATTACCTTTTAAAGTTCTTCATTGCTCCTTGTAAAGCAAGCTGCCTTATAACGTGATACTTAAACTTTAAAAAGAACAAAAAGTAAAGAATAGTGTAATGATTAACAGTAGAATCTGCAATCTGCTCTGAGCAAATCCATTTTTTAAAATGATTGCACGTGCAGTCTCTCTCAAATGCAATGAAAAGTGAACAAACTGGCACTGTGAACCAAGAACTATACTTCACTTACTGCAAATCTCAGTCATTAGTGGGAAAAAGATAATGTATTATGGATGAACACCCAGCTAAAATAAAGCTAAGCAATACTTCAAGCAGGTATTTAAGTTTGTGACTCCTTTCTTTAAAACTAACAGGTTATTTTCATTAAGACACATATCTAGAGGAAAGGAAATGCCTTTTTAGAAAGTCTCAGGTTTACTCTTAGGTATACAAAGTTCTAAACATCAAGGAGAAAAAAAATTAGTTCTAAGTGACTGGTTCGGTTTGTACTGATTTGTCCTGATAGCTCTACGTCTTCCTAAGCCTTTGTTTGGAAAAGGGGGTGAATTGGGCAGATCACAGAATTAAGTCCTTTCCTGGAAACCAACTGAGACTGGTGAGCCATGCAACCTCTGTCTAAAACCTCACTGACTTCAACTGGATCCAAGGATCACCCTCATGCTCAAAGACTCAATAAACAATGTTAAGTCAGGGTGTATGAAGGCTCTAAATGATCTCAATCCTGCAGACTGATGAGCATTCTCTTACATCAAAAGTTTTTAACATTTTGTTCTTTTGAGGCTAGTGACACTGCTTAGACCTAAGCATGCACTGTGTGCTTGTTGAGGACCAAGATGTTCGGTATCTTTTGAAACCAGGCTATCACAGATAAAGTTCTGAAGTAAGATTAATTTATTAATTACTTCTCTTTACGTAATCACACACTGCCCATTGAGGAAACAGAAGACTCTTCTCTTTTTAATTTAACGTATCCTGGAGAACCTCACCTTCATAGACACATTATAAACACACAGAATCAGTTAAAATATCATTATTTGGAAGGAGCAACATCTAATATTTGAATGTAAAATGTATAATCAAGAGAAATAGGTTTCATTTCAAAGGCTTTATAATCCATGCTCTATTACTTAAATCAAAACATAGCCTATGTAGAATTCATATTATTTGCATCCTGAAATATTGTATCTGTTTTAATTTAATCCCATATCCTAGCTAAAGAGCATGTATATAACACACAGATTATATAACAGACTATACAGAAAAGCATCCTGGTCATACAGAAGATTAACTTAAGCCATTATTTAGGGATCTGAAATGTTTTTTTAAAAAAAATCTTCCATAGCCTTCCCACCCTTGGTTCTTCTTCAAAATGAAAGTAGAAATTAAGAATTTCTTAATTAATTAATTAATTAATTAGGAATTAAGTGAAAAGCAAAAAATATTACAAAACTTAGCACATTTTATTGGTTGTGTGTTTTCACTAGAAATTACCAATACAAGGGCATTGGTAAATTTCTTTCCTGTTCCTGTTTATCTAGTAAATCATAATCTTAAAAAATGTCTAAGTGTAATAATTGCTATGGAATATTTGAGGATTTTTATTGTACTTCCATGATACAAGTAGTCATTTCATCCCAAAGCAATGCATTTATTCCCTAACTAGATGACTTGCCTCTGCAGACAAAAGAACCTGAAAAGACCACTGATAATTGATTCACTCAAGTAGAAAATGAGACCATCAGAGGAAGCTTAAGGGGGCAGGTAAACATGAACAATTAAAACAAACAAGTGTTCATATCTTATCAGTATAATTTTTTCACTCCACATGTCAATCTGTGTTTTTCCATGAATGAAAGTAAAGACCAGTGAAATAGTATTTGCTGACTGTCAAAGCAAATTTTTCCCCTTCCAATTTCCATACAGAGTAACTCTGCAGTTATATGTGTGTGCATGTACTAATAGATATGTATATTCTTAAAGAGTTGTCCTTGTAACTGCGTATCACTTTCTAATTCCAGACTCTAGTAAACTTTTTTTTTTTAAAAGTATTTTACAGAATACCCATTTAAGATATGACATATATTGCCTTGAACCTCTTCAGTGTGTTGGGAAAATAACATCTATACCTGTGTAGACATATACCAGTGACCCTTTCTCATTACCAGGTCTCTTCATGCGTATTTAAAAAGCACATTCACCCTGGTGCCAAGTCCTTCATTGATAGTTATGTGTTAATAAAGCCTAAGCTTTACTAGATTTCTTATTTTTAGTGTCACAATTTCTCCAATAATTAAATTATTTCATAACTCCTATAGCGTAATCTTATTAACTGTTAAGAGTAGTCAGCTTCAGAAGACAACCCTTTTGCATAGGTTTTCTTAAATTTTGAATTACAATAAAGCGATAAGATTAACCGATTTGTGCTTTTTGATATTAATGTCGAAAACTAATTAAGCAAAAGAATCCTAAGGAAATCAGTATTCTTTTCTTTCACACAAAAAGTATTTCTGACCATTAAACTGATCTTCTGTGCATAAAAAAAATGGGAAGAAATAGGAAGCACAAGTAGAATCACTGTTAAAGAACTACTGATTCACTTTTAAAGTGCTTTGATTTTCTGAACAGCCAGTAATTTTGCTCCATACATAAACAAAGATGGGTTTTGTATGCTTTGGAAACTCCACACTTAAGGGAGTCTACTTTCCTAACTCAGTTTTATCAAATAAAGAGGTTTAGTTACAATAGATTCAAATGAAGCCTGAAAATGCTTAGCAATTTGCTTGTCTGAACATGGAGATCATTTCTTCAAAAGGCTAACAGTTAAAACTGTGGGAAGTCAGAGCACAAAGTAGCTCTCAAAATACAGCACCTTAGCAGAAAATACTACGAGAAACGAAATTTATAGTTTGAATAGGGCTTCGCCTGCAGATAAGAAACCTGAATTCCACTGGAAATAGGCAGTAGACTAGATATAGACTGAGAAGAAATTAAAGTGAAATATCACCAAAGTGAAAGGAAAGGAGTCCACAAGGACAGACACAATATAGCACAGAAGAGAGGTCACACCATACTCTAAAAGCAGAAATGAAAGATCAAGTGTTAAAACAGCATGGACAGCAAAACACACACTGTTCCTTTGTACAGAGCAGAATGCTGGACAGAAGTGCCATTTTGTGAAATTTCAGCAGTAACGGGTTTAACTATGGAAGAAAAGTAATAAAGAAGGCAACACGTTCACCTGGAAGCCTTAACCAGGGATCACTAAGTTGTGAAGAGTAGGTCATTGCAAAGCATGACAACATTCAACATAGCAAAGGATTGCTTTGTTCAGTTGAGGCTGCTAATCTTTACAGGTACGTATGCCAACACTAGGTTAGAGTTACCAGTAAAAGGTCAAATCTCCATCAATAACAAACAACAGCTGTTCTGGAACGAGACATATGGAAAAGCAGGCTCATATTTGCTGACCCCTGCTCTCAGTGACCAAACCAAACCCAGCATTTTGTAGCTCCTTTTCATCTCCACCAGTCCCTGCATACACAGCAAATGATTGACGCTGAACCCAACAGTGTCCATCACCTCTCGATAAACTGGACCAATATTGGAGCAACTGTAGACCTAAACCAGGTATACCTAGAAAAACTGTAAGCCTGTAGAAATAGCAGTCTCCCCGTAGTCACGAAATAGCCTCACTATGAATAATCCTCCAAATATGAATGTTTACATATTAAGAATTAATAACCAGCCTAATAAATATTTTTAAATTATTCAGAAAAAAGAACCTTGTCATTCCACAAAACAAATGGATTTCCTATAGCAAATATAACCAAATGGATCTTCACAGCTGGCATAAATCATTACATTTCCATTAACTTTAATGGAGAAACTTCAACTTCTATTACTGGGATCAAATATAGTTAATATACTTGTCATGCATATATCCTATATACCTTTCATGTAAAAATATTCAGCCCAGACTTCATGCAAAAACATAAAAATATCCAGTCTGCAATTATGAAATCAAAAAGTAACACTGCAGACAAAGCACAGAAGAAAATAGGAGTAGCTTTAAAAAGGGAAAAACTCTTATAACGTAACGTGTAATTAATAGATGTCACATGTACGAATATAACAAGCAGCAAAAGAGTAGAAAACATATGCCAATCTCTTCTTTGATAGATAAGAACAAAGAAGAGTTAACTCTGAGCCTCTTTTTCCCCTGCTCTCATCTTCTCTCATCCAAGGTAAGACTTGACTTGCTTGTCTTTAATTACCATGATGCCAGATGAAAAAAAATCCTCAAGGCAAGAACAGAGCAAAAGGCAAAGGCAGCAACACTGTCAAAGTGGTGGCAGAGCCCCCAGAAAAGAGAAAATCTCCCCAGAAAAGATTGCACAAGCCATGACTCACCCTGCGGGAGATCAGCCTCCATCTCCAGGTGCTCAGGATACGAACATAATGCTGTGTTGCTGCTGGCTGCGGGAAAGCACCTTGAGGAATAAACAAAAAGCAAACAAATAAACAAAAAAATAATAAGGGCATGCTAAATTAAACTTTATTCTTGTGTTAAACCAAACTGATACTGTAAATGGCTTCGCTATTACTAATCAGAGAAATGCAAAATCTTTCTGCACACAAACCAGAGAAAATAACTTACTTTTGTTTCTCAGTTCCTTTCCAGCAGTTTTTGTTTCAACTTTGAAAAGACCTGAAGATAATATTTTAAGAGGAAGAAATAGGAAGATGCAGCAGCAAGCAAACTCCTGCCAGGGCTCAGTGCAGGCTGAGAGAGAGGGGCGGGGAGCCATACTGTGGCTGCAGGGCAGGGCCTATCCCGCAGTACCTGAGTGAGGGAGCAGGGCCCATGGGGGATAATGGCCACCGAGGGCGGCCCAGAGTTATGATCCACGGGCACGTCTCCATGGGGGTGGGCTGAGGCTGTGCTGGGCTGTCCTCCCACAGGTGGGGTCAGGATCAGGCCTGCTGTGGGGCACTGGGGTCGGCCACAGCCCAGGACGGCCAGGCAGGGCTGTGGGGACAGGGTGGGCTGTTGGCCCATAGGCGGGGGTCAGGATCAGTGGGGCCGGAGACCAGCACCCTACAGCATCGCTGGGGCAGGGACAGAGGGCCCCAGGATGGGCTGAAACACCGTCCTGTGCCGTGGGCAGGTATGGGAGGCCAGTCAGGGACAGCCAGGCCCAGTAGTGCCCCCAGGGCCCTGACATCCCCACAACGTGAGGGGAAGGCAAGGCTGGAGGCAGGGCTGTGGCTAACCCAGAGCTGGCCCCTCAATCGGTGGGCTGTTTAAAAGCATGCCGTACAGCAACACCTATTCCCATTGAAAACAGAGAATACCCACGTGAGGGAAGCCAAAGCCACATGCGCCGCTTAAGAAACTGAGGAGAAGAATCATGGCCAGGCCAACCTAAACCAGCACAGCCGGTATGCCCACCCCTGCCCAAGGTGGCTGCCAGACTTGCTGTGGCCCGGGGTCGCTGCAGCAAAGTCCCGTCACAAACTGATCCCTCAGCTAAACTCCATGGAGGGGATAGATCGTGCCAATAAAAAGAAGTTTCCAAACACTTTTTCTGAAAACATTTATTTGTAAAACTGTAAGCATATAAAAAGAACGCAAGAGAAAAAACACGATTTGTTAGAAGCTGACTTCCATTTTATAAGAGGAACAGATGTTTTATTGTAATTAGACTCATCTTTTTTGTACAAGGTGACTCTTGGAGCACGCATATACTCCAAGTAAACAAGTCTACTGTATTGCTTTCATACGAATGTTGATGATCCACAGTTTTCTTGTAAATCTAGCTTACACTCAAAGAATTACTTTAAAAAAAAAAAATCCCTATTTCAGCTCATATGACTTTTCATTCTATTGCTTACTGTCCCAGCTAAGCCCTAAATAATTGCTTTTACTTAGTATGTCTTGAATATTTATGGAAAATTCCTTCCTATAATATAAAAATGAAGCATAGACATCTGAGATTAGTAACCAAATGAACTCAATGTTGAGTTGATTAAAACCTGCTTAGCAGCAGTGTACCACATTGTCACACTCATATAAGCAATTTTACATAGTTAGAACTATCCAATTACTTTTTCAAATATATTAGTGAAGCGTTGTAAACAGTGCAATGTGCTAGTTTAAACAACACACAGTAAAATATGTATACAGTTAAGTAAATCACTGTGTCAAGCTCTGGCTCTCTTCTAGCAATTATCACATCAAAGTCAGCTTGAGGTCAAGTTCAAGTGGGGACTGTAGGATGTCTGCAAGTGGGAACCCTCTGGGTCACGTTCGTGAACATAGACACCTTGGTAGGTGCAGTGCAAGAAATAAACAATGAGTGTCACCTTGTAGACAACTCTTCTGTCCTGCCAGAGAATTAACCAAGTAAAACAAGGTGCGCGTTTCTGAATGCTTATTTATCTTGGAATTTATTTCCTCAGGGCTTCAAGTTTTCTATTATCTTTATAAAATTATCTTCTTCTATGCAGACTTTAGATTAGCATAACTCAACAGGAATTTCTGTGCTACCAAAATTAGTGTAACAGTACCCTTAATATGGGTCACGTCCTGGTGGCAAACTAGCAAGACTTGTTAGGCAAGTGATAAACAACCACATCTGTAGACTAAATGTAATCACCTAACCAGTGCCTGTACAGCAACATGAAGATGCTACTACGGATGACGCTTGCATAAGAGGTAGTAGGAAAAGGAGGCTGATAGGTTACTCATCACCATAACTACTAGCAGAATCGTACAAACCTACAAATTTTTGGAGCTGTGGCATACTGACATACCTTTCCCCAGCTTAGGAGAGCCCTGATTATAGGCAATTTTCTGTAGACAATGTCAATCTGTTGATTAAAACCTACATGTCAGAGAAAGTACAAACTTGACTGCGAATGTGTGAATGGTTCATTATCCAGATGAAAGGAGAGCTGCACTTGACTGGGTACAAACATCACCAACTTGTTTTCTTCCAACTTTATGACTATGTGCCACTTTATTTTAGCAAGAATAGCATAACAAAAAGGAGTGGCATTCTTTCTTTCTTTCTTTCTCCCCTTTCATTTTCAGCTGGAAGATGCTGTACATGGCTGACAGTTTTCAAATGAAGCATTTGTCATGTTTAAGTCAGAACCCAACTTTCTTTTGTGATAACAGGAAAGTCTCCACTGAATTTTTACTGGTGGAATAGGAATGCTACTCATTTTATTTGATGGTTTATCTGGAAGAAATAATGCAGAGACCATTACTCTCCAGAAGTCTGCATCTTAAAACCTTCCTTCTGTTTCTGTATTAGTTGTCAGTCTGAATTTTATACATCTGAAATTACTTAAATGCTAAAAGACAATAAATACGTGAAATCATAAATATTTGAGTCAATTGTCTTTTGTGTGCCTCAGCCTTCTTTTATATCATGGACATTGGCTTAATGTAGCAGACTTCAAGACAGTAAGGATTTTTGCTTTGGCTTCAGTGAATGCTGAGAACACTCAGACCAATACTTCTGCAAATGAAGTGATTTCAAGTGGTTTTACTAATGAATTCTAAATCTAGTTTGGTGGAAATGTACATTAAAAATAATATTCAGTTCTGGGATTAACATTTCAGAAAGAAACAAATAAAATATTTGAGTTCAGAGCAGAGTAACAAAGGCGACCAACACTATAAGTAAAATACTTATAATGAAAGATTAAAAGAACTAGTGAACACAGAGCTCTACTAAGCAATAATTTAGGGGTTATAATGGTAGTGTAACTTTTCAATAGCAGTCCTTGGAGAGTATAAGATAGCAAGGAGGTCAATGAAGTATTTAAAGTGGCTGAATCTAGTAGTAATGAGAAAAATCCAACAAAAAGAAATTCAGAAAGAATGCTGTGAGTGGTCTCACCCATGCAATAATCTTCTAGGGGAAGGAAGGGGAAAGTGATAGAAACCCCACAGCAATGAAGCTTTTAAAAGTAGGTCTGAAAATAAAGTATAATGAAAAATTCCCTCTAAGTGAAGTTACCTATTAAGTCACATCCGTATCTAAGTTCCATTGCTGAATACTTAGCTCTATCATTTTAATACCATTAGTCAATGGTATATCATAATGCTGCATATTGTGGTGTCATTTTTTAAAACATATCTTTTATAAGTATCTCTGGGAACAATAACCACCAAAATGTTTGCAATTTGCAATCTAACGTAAATAGACATAATTAAAAAAATAAGTCCTTTATTCAAAAATACGATATATCTTTTTAAAGAGTTATCTTTCAGTTTACACTCCAGACTAGTTTTCTTACCCTCTCAAAATATCTAATTCTTCAACTGCAAAGGAAGGTGAGGAAAGGTTGGGTAAAAAGGACAGTAAGTTCCTGTATCTTTTAGTGAAACAGAAATTTTAACCACTTCTGTGTTGGCCATTTTTTTACCAGCAATTGTGTAAGCACATCTTATTTATAGTTATTCTGATCAACATCATCTAGATAATTGCTTTTAGCTTACAAAACAGCTCACTGAACTACAGAACAATCTCTTAAAATCTTATATATTCTAATTCTGCATTTATACAAGTAGTATAATGCACGCTGTAGGCTGACATATGATAGCTACTGTAGGCAAAAATTTTACAATCAAGATGCACTATATAGAAGTAAGCCTCAGAAGAAAGTGTTTTACAGGTAACTGTAAACTATTATGAGTCCTCATTAATGCTAAACTGTAATGGAATCCTCATGGAAACTTGTAAAAACAATTTTTAAATAATTGAATTCAAAGTTATGGCGCACTTAAAGTGTTTTCTAGTAAACCAGTAAACAAGACTACAGGAAGGATAAAGATTAAACAAGTAGGTTTTTTCTGCCTTAAGAAGCCATGACCTCTGAACTGGGTAGACCCCCTTAAAAATGCTTTCAGCTTGATAACTGTAAATTGCCAGTAATTGCACTAATACCACCATTTACCGTTAGGAATTCAGTTACAAATGGCTGACTCAATGCCTAACATGCTGTAACCTTCAATTCTGTGTTCAGAATGAAGAAACGGGACAATACTTTTAATATTATTAACATTTAAGTGTTAAAAGTTAACAGCTACAGTAGATATATGCTCTTTGGATTTTACTCTTCTACAAACAGGGTTATGAAGATTAATGAAATTAAAAGGATTTGAGCTATCCACTTGGAACTTAACTCAAAGATGAATTTTTTCCAGATTCTGATTCTCTTTCCCTAATTACAGATAAAATATAGATTATCTGTTAATAACTCCTGGTTGTAGTTGAAGGTCTTATAGAGGTCTCAAACACAGAGGAGTAATAATTCTAATCAAGTTCCTCTCCTCATGGTAAGAGGGATCAATAACATTTTTTGTCTGATGAGAACATGAAGCTACAAAGATGCAAAAGCAAACTCTGCCTTACAGAAAGAAAAAAGCTTTTTAGAACCAAAGTGTCATGTCTCCTCGTTAAGTCAGATCTGCCGGTGAGAATAGATTTTTTTAGTGATTGTGTCTATAAATTTTGATTTTGGAAAGCAGTATTAAATTATTACTAAATACTAAGTTTTTCTATGTGATTGGATGTATAGTTGCATCATAAACAGAACATTCTGAAATAATATCCCCGCCTAATTTATGTGTGTCGTGATTAGATGTGGTCAAGAGACAAGGAGAATGCTCAAAAGTAGGTAGGTTCAGACTGAAATGCACACTGACTAGTAATCCTTTTTTTACTGTTATTTTAGCACGTGGAATGGGTGTCAGAGACCAGCACGTGCTCTGCAATTCAGTGTTCATCTGTATAATAATGGCCTCTGTGGTCAGCAGCTTCACTGCTGGATCATAATAATGGATGATGTCTAATAATCATCTCTTATCCACTACCCGAATGGCAATTACAGCCATTTCCTCACTGGAAACTGCAATCTCTTCTTTATTTCGCACTAAAATTATTAGCTCTTTTAAAGAGTTGTAACATGGATTAATCAATACAAAAGCTGTTTATACAGTCCTGATAATGATCCATTATCCCTTAATCTGATTCTTGAGCTTCCTCAGGGTATGAAGGGTTTTTTTCTTTTTAAATGAATATCATCTCTTTAGTAATGGGCACATGGAAAACCTAAGTAGGCTCTCTCCCCAAGCTATATTACCCAATTCATTTTGTCTTTCAAGACAAGATTCATTTGTGGAAAATAATTGTATTCAGGAAAGGGAAGTAATAACGTAATAATGTATCTACCTAACACAAACAAGTTTAAAGTGAAGTCTGACCTAAGTGTTTGCTGAAATGATGGGATTAAAAAAAGAAAGTCTGTTTGGGCATGATAAATCATACTGTTTACTAACATGCCTAAAATAACCTGGGGAGTGTTAGAATCTATTCCTAGACATAACTGTGTAGTGTATGGATTGCAGTCAGTAATATATATGTACTTTGTGATAACTTGAAAAATGATGGTTTGTCACTACAAGTGTCAAAGTCAATGCTTGGCATAGTTTGGCTTTTGAGTTCAACTTGATGTTTGTTTTATCTTTCCAATTGTGTGATTAATAGTGTCATATGAAGTAATAAAACAAAAACAAACCAAAGAACACCACCCAACGCCTCTACACAGCATGAGAGGAAGAACAATGTGATTAACGAAATAACTACATGACAGGAATCACACAGCAGTGACCTGAGCATGCAGTGAGTTCTTGAAGAGTACAGGGAACATCTGCAGTTTGAATATTTAGGGATGGCTGTGGAAAGCAAAATTAAAAAACAATTGTCATTTAAATTAATGTCATCATTTCTTTCAGATCCTTCTCATTCCATTGGCACTGTTCTGTTAATTACAGAATCACAGAATGGTAGGGATTGGAAGGGACCTCTGGAGATCATCTTGTCCAACCCCCCTGCTTGAGCAGGTTCACCTAGAGCAGGGTGCACAGGACTGCGTCCAGGTGGGTTTTGAATATTTCCAGAGAAGGAGATTCCACAACCTCTCTGAGCAGCCTGTTCCAGTGCTCTGTCACCCTCACAGTAAAGAAGTTATTGGGGCAACGATTTAGAGTTTTACAGGTCAGCTTTTGAGCGGAGAAGAAATGGAGTTATGTGAACATGACTCTTACTATGATTAAACATTAATCTAGAGAAGAGGGAAACCAGCATGTGAATTATCAATTATTTCAGGAAACTCAGATCAAACTGACTGCTCAAATAATAAAGAACGGTTTATTCTTTAAGAATTAACCCAAATAGGAAATGAAAGTACCAGAGCAAATTTTCTTTGTGTTCAGATTCTCATACTTTGAGGTTCAGTGCCTCTACGTAAAAGCATAAATATCTTTATCTCAGACTGAACATTGCTTTGATAAATAGCATGGGAGGTTATGCATCGTAGTGTAACTCTTTTAAAACTCTTTTCTTTTTTTAGCTTCATCCCTTCTGTATTTAGCAAAAACAGGCAGGGAGAGGGAAGGAAGAAAGAAACAAATACAATCTAGTACAAAACCAAAAAGCACCAGAAATGTCACACACCTAATTTTCAAAGCAATTTGTTGGATTAAATATCTGTAATATTTACAGGCTTAATGTTGACAAGATGTATAATTATCTCTACCTAGTTAATCATGATTTCTTAAAAGAGTCATCTGCTCATTGAGGAGAGCTGCTGTGGGTGTTTACATGAAGGTGAGTATGTATTGGTAAGTCTCAGAAAAAGCTATTCAGTTCTTGCCTTCAGAATGATTAAGAGACAGGTAGAATAAGCCTTACTGGTGAGGGACACTTTCCAAACTATTTCCGAACTATCAGTAAATTGTTCAAACATGTAACATTAAGAGTATTTTAATTAAAATTTCACAAAATCATAGAATGGTTGAGGTTAGAAGGGACCTCTGGAGGTCACCTTGTCCAGTCCCCCTGCTATAGCAGGGCCACCTAAAGCCAGTTTCTCAGGACCATGTCTAGACAGCTTTTGAGTATCTGCAAGGATGGAGATTCCGTAACCTCTGTGAACAAATTGTTTCAGTGCTCGATCAAAATCTGGGGTTTGGTTTTTTTTTCCCTAGATCTTTTCTCAGATTATCTACATAGCTTAATCAGAACAAGTGCTCTTTCAAAGGCAGAGAATAAAAACATGGTTACTGGGGTTCCTCTTATCTGTTGGCAAGGAAAGTGGAGTTAAACTGTTGTAACATTAAATATGTAAATGTCTCTGACAGAGTCTGCTAAATGCCCTCTCTTGCAGCGAGAAATACTGTCTTGCAAAACATGACTCAATGCCTTGTTTTAGGTGACAGCACCAGTAAAAAGTGGACAGTATTCTAGAAGCATATTTCTCTACACTCACGTAAGCAGGGTCTAAGCAACTTGCCTAGATGCATACATTTACACTCCAAATACCTAAAATTAGGTCAGCTGAATACACTGCAACAGTCAAAGGAGACTGAAATAATATAGCAGGACACCTATGGCCTTGCTAAACAACTCCAACATCCACTATGAAACTATTATGGAGACTACATATGTTTACAGGGCTTTATCCAACAGCAGTTGACAGACAAGATTAACGTGTTTTTATGACTAGAATTAATAAAACATTTCTTATTATGAGGTTGTTACCCTCTACATACTAATACCCTCCTTGCCCAAGAATAAGGAAATGGCTGCTGTTATGGGTACCATTTTAGGGAAAGTTATGAGGCACATCTCTCCATTAAGGCAAAAAAAGCAAGTGCTTTTAGATTTTACATATTTATTTACTTGTACATCACATATAAAATAGCAACCAAACTGTTATTGTTATTGCAAGCCCAATAATCTAACATTGTCCACTTTCGTTAAAACACCTGTCGGTGATATAATACGTACTGTTTATTGTTATGTTCACTGATAGGACCTTACTTCTTTAATCTAACTTCATATGACATCCATTTTCTACTCAAATTTCACCAAGACTCTGTTCGATGATTTATATACTAGATGAATTACCAATGTATAATTATTTTTAGTGATGATAATCAGCTGTGATTATTGACCGTCTAGCCATGATTATGTCAATAATAAACATGGCAAGACACAATTAAGGCCAGAATAATATACTTTACAGCAAGCAAGATAATAAGAACTGAGTAAGTATCTCAAATCAATTTCTACTAATAGCCACTTTAACAAAATAATCAAAATTGCTTTACTCATATTTGGGATTCCTTTCTATTAATTTCTCATAGATACTGTTGTTTCATAAGCAATGCTTAACACCGCCTTCAAAGNTGGTCATGAATTAGCTACAAGGATAGTTTGCTTGAGTAAGTCTCTTTGTACGAAAAAAACCCCACCAAACCAGCATTTGAAGGTAAAAAAAAAGATCTTCTAAATTCAAGGAAATTCAGGCAGAAGAAACCCTGACATTCCCAAGAAAGTCAAATCCCAAGCATTTGACTTCTGTCTTTCTGATGAAAAAAAGATTCAGGTGTCCTAAATATGTTTGTATGAGCATAGGCAAAATATTCCCTCATTTCTTCTATCTATGAACTACCCATACACAGACCTTAAATATGCAAAAGCACAGTTGGGATCTAAGTCTTGTCTTTTGCTCTCTTCTCATGCCACCATACTCTAGTGGGGTCTTTGTTTAGCGGGGCACAACACGGGGTGGGTTTTACTCATAACAGCAATATTATTTTGTTGTTCTAATTTCCAACAACATACACGAAGAAAAGAGAATATACATGGCAACAAATAAAAAGTTTCTCAGTCAGTCCTTGCATCTGAAATTCAGTCATTTTTAAAAATGTCTAGAACTCAGTTGTCCCTGTCTGATTCACCACGGCAGCATGAACTGAAAATATGTATTAGACACACTGAGGCTGCTGTTGCATGGGGAAGGGAGATACAGCAAGAGCGAGCAAGTGGAAAACAGCATTTGACTTCAGTCTCTAACTGTTGTGCCTTCATGAATACTGCTTAGTGGAAACAAACAAACAAAAGCCTATATACATGTACAGCGGACCATCGATTCAGTCCTAAGAGACGAATGATCATTTGCAACTGTGCCTACTTTTTCAACATTAATGAATCATTAAGTGTTGTTTCTGGACCTCCCTGACCTTTCAGTAATTAAATAGCCAATCCTATTGCACCAGAGTATTTAAATTCCTTGGAATGAGCATTCTTAGAGATGGTAAAAATGGTGCCTTGCGTGTTTTATATACATTGTATTTAGATTATATATGGATTCCCAATAAACGTGGGATGAGACAACTGCTAAAGTCCTACTTTAAAAATCTAAAGCAACATTTCTTATTCAGGCTTCCAAATCAGCAGTATTTGTCAAATGGCCATGACAGGATGGCATGAATGCAGTGTGGGAAGCACTAATTACAATAACTAAGCTGGCAATTTTGCAGTTAAGATCTTTTCAGGATATTTTCTCTATGTAAATAGAGACCATTTCCCTCTCATTTCTACAAAACTGAATTATTTGGAAAGAAATAAAATATTCCTTCCGAAGTACTCTTCCCATCACTATGGAGATCATTGCTTTTCAGAATC
>WAAD01039341.1:0-127311 GCA_013389945.1 Fregata magnificens
ACTGCGCCCTCCCTGCACGCCCTGCCTGGGCGAACCGCCGCGCAAACTGCCGCGCCACGCCCTGCTCGCCCGCCCGGCTCGCTGGCGCTCCCAGGGGGCTGCTCCTGTAGGTGAGGGGGTTCAGCCCGCCGTCACGCTTGTCCCCGCCCCGCCGAGCCAGCGCTGCCGCCCGTCAGGAGCCCGCTCCTTCCCGCTCGGGGGGGGCGGGGGAGGGCAGGGGTATCCTCTCCCTCCCTGCGCTTTTGCCTTCGCGGGTTTGCCCCCTTAGCACGGGTCCCCCGGCGCCATCCTCCGCTCCGGAGCCCTTCGCCTCGGTGGCAAGGACCGAGTACACGATATCCTTTCTAAAACGCAGGATCTCTTCAAAATACCTCAAATTGAAATCCTTCCCCACCATGGGATACCTACCCGAATTCCCCAGTCTCTTGGAAAACCCTGCAGGTAATATCCCTGTACTCTGTCTCTCATTTTCTAGCTTTCTTTACCCTTATCCTCTGACTCCTTTACTGGAGTAGAAAGTGAAGTCTGCACACATCTGAAGTGCAGCGTTAAGAAATTTGTAAACTTGTCTTAGCGACTTTGTGCACACACACACACACACGGAGTAGCTGAATACACCACCTTAATGGCACCAGCTTGTTAAGGACATGATTCTGTATTAACACTAGCAAATCAAAAAGAACCGGACTTCAGCACAGCAAGAAGCAAAATATACAAGTAAGCAGCAAAATTGTCGGAGAGGTTAAAGTGCTAGACGTTGGGTAGCCTTTTAAAGTTAAAGCCTTGTCCACTGTCACATCTGCAAACCCATTTGCAAACACATTCTGTAATGGTCCTTTGCTAAATGTCAAAATTATTCTTCCATGCCTATGAAACAGAAACATAAATCTAACTCTCACCCCCTCCCACGCTCAAACGCTGTACCTGCCTGCAGATGCCGTGTCAAGACTCCCGTGGTGCATCTGATTGCTGCTCGCTCGTGGCATCACCTTATAGAACGTGAATAAAACAACCTCTCAGCTTTAACACTTCCAATTTTTTAAGGGCCCATTGATGTTGAAAGAACAGCATGTTGAACTTCTTTGGACTCCTGATGAACACAACAGTGCTACCAGATTGGCATTTGAGTCCAAATTTTACAAGCTTTGCTTCAGTACAGTTTTCAGTATACGCTCCTTGTGAGAGGCATGCACAGTTGTGTCCCTGCTCAGCCAGGCTCTGTGCCAGCTTCGTCCCTTCCCTCTACTCTGCATTTTAATAATAGAAACGAGTCTCAAGCCAGAGAGTCACATTTCTACCCTGGCTCACATCTGTGTATTTCTGAAAGCACCTCTTCCGCCTCAGCATCTCACATTTGAACAATTCACCTGGGTAGTGGACACCATATAAGTTCTGGTTTTCAGTATGACAGCTGCCGGCTTTTCTCCAGACTGTGGGTGTCTTTGGCTCTAGAAGCACCTAACCAAATTAATTCTTGCTCATGCCACTGCTGTCTCCACCAGCCCCAGACACTTGGGTTGTGCCTGCAACCATGAATGGAAACTGGAGATGCTGCAAAATGGTGCAGCCCCTCCCTATCGCGTAACACGGAGAGCATTCCCCACGCTGCCTGGGGCCAGGGCTGGGGCTGTGGTGGGCAGGGACGGTATCACCTGCGATACAAAACCACACTGTTGCACGTTACCAGTACATTCACCTCTCCTGGCGTTGTTCCGTCACACCATGAAATGCCTCAATGGAACTTTTGAAATATGAGAGTTGCACAAGTAAAGTCTTTATCATAAATCTGATAATTAACCTGCATAACTAATTTCCCTTCTGGCAGCAGGCATAGGTTGGAATAAATAGTCTCTTCAATACCTACTGAGAGAAGACTCCTATATTTCATGTTTACTTTAAGCAAGTATAAAAACCTCAGGACAAAGGGCCTCAAAGAGTCAAATTCCTTGCAGTTTCAACAGTGCCCTGAATAATACATAAAGCAGCTATGCTCTTATCCCTAAAACCACAGGTGTGAACCAGATGTCATGCTTATCTTCTCTTGAGATTACAGCAAACAATTGCACACTTTCAGAATATAAAGCAAGCTTTGGATCAAGAAGCCTGAAATATATTAAAAATGTGGCACTGAAGTTAAAAATTCAAATATTAACCTACAAATCACTGATTCATTTAAGAGTCTGTTTATAGCCTATGTTCTATAAAAGTTATATTTCTTTTATTTTAACCTTTTTATAACAAGGCGTATTATGAATCACAAATCTGAGATAAAACTACTTGCATAAACCTCAGTCTCGGTCAGCAAGGTGTTGCCAAACAGATTGTTCAAATATACCACCACCTATTTAAAATACACCAGGGCTCAAGGAACAGAATTCAAGTTAAAGCCTTGATTTAAATTTTAAACTTTCCTATTATTGTAATAAAGGTTTAGAAAAAGGTGAGCATATGCAGCACTCAAATATTGAAAGGAGATTAAACCCAGAATGGTATCTCAAAGAGAATTTTAAAGTTAATTTACTACATAGTAACAAGACATGGTGCAAACGGTGCTCTAACCATACACCCTTGATCATAACCAACCACCTAAGAGCGCATAGCCAAAGGATACTGCAAAACGTCCAGTTTCAAGAAAATAACGATTTTGTCACTCAACTACCGAACGTCACTAACATGCTACTGTTTGTTACTGGGGGCGTTTCAGAAAAAGAACAACAGGGTCTTCCTCACCAGATGCACAAAATAATCATGCCCCAGCATGTTTTAAAGGCCATACTCATACCGCAGTACTTTCCCTCTTAAACAAGGTTCAGGCACCACCTCCTGACTCCTGTGTTGACACCTCAGGAGCAGCAGTGCTTGCTTGCTGAGGGTGAGGGTCTGTTGTCTCTGATAGACGGTTCATGTCCTATTTCAGTTTTTTCTTAGCTTTACTCTTCCACCCTGGCTAGCTTCATTGTTTAATCCAGCGTGCCTGGTTTCCTTCCACAGCATCCCCCGTCAAACACACACACTCCAAAGGCTGTCAGCATCTAATGCTAACGCTTCACTAAGAGAAGTCCTGCGGGTCAATTTATGACACAAATATTGCAGGTTTGTAATTAGAGCCCTAGATAAGAAAGTCTTGTGTTTACTCAATAATCCCCATATTCACTTAATAAAAGCATGCATCTCGCTCTCATAGCTGTAGAGAAAAGGTGGTGAATGCAACATGAATCCAACAGCTGTAATGTCACCTGCTCGATCTTGAACAACCCTGCTCACATAACAGTATTCATCAGTGACCCAGAGCCTCGTTCTGCCCGCCAGCAGCAGAGCCTGTGACTCCAGGGGAAAAAGCATCCAACATCTTGGCGCACTCATGTTAATAAAACGGAGTACGAAGAGTCACAGGCTAAGGTGTTAACATGACCCTGTCTGTAATGCTGAACAGTCAAACTTGGTTTGAGTTGAGAGCACAGACCCAGGCTGCTCAGCTCCATGGCAACACTAATGATTTAAACATCTTTATAACCTTTTATTAAAGATATAGGATAAAAGTTAAGAACAGTACAGAAAAATAATTTGAAATATAAACAATTAAGTCTTCAAGCTTCACCGCATGCCTTATCCCCACCTCTGTCAGTGAATGGGGTTTGCGTACAAGGACAATCTTTGGATGGTATTAAATGTGGTGACAAATATTCTCCTTCAGAAAAACAGGTGAGATAATCTAGAGCTAGTTCTGGAGTCCAGTCCTAACTTCTGCAGAAAATGTAACAGCAGAAAGAAAAGTAGTGCACAGACAGATAACACAGCTTCTGCGACTGATACTTGCAACTTCATTACCATGGAAAACAGGCAATGAAAGCGGCTGTTATCAGCCACTCCAACACCTGGTAACTCCTGTCAGGTGGCACAGGGCACAGCTTTTCCCTGCCTCACCGGCCACGGGATCACAGCAGTGCTGTGAAAGGGAGCGTGTCTGGGCTCACTAGGCCAGGCTCATATTAAACAGAAGGAAGAAAAAGAGATAAAAAGGAAAAGAAGCAAGGTGGGGGAAGAAAAGGACAAAGAAGAGACAGCATCCGTATCTCTCACGCCAGAGGTTGAAGATTTAGGTGAAGTCAGCGGCAGCTCTGGTAGCTTCCCACTCTGCTGCTCTGAGCAGGTCAAAACACATTCAAGAGAAAACAGTCTTCCCAGAACACCCAGTCACGTGGTGGTTGGTGTGTTGGTATTACAGGGTCCTGAGACCCCAGGAGATCGTGAAATTGCAAGCATTGTATTTTATCTCCTTCCCTTCATCAATACATCATCTGGCCCCTTCACTCTCAACAGCTTCCTTTACACAGACTGCCAGCCAAGGGCTACGGATGCCATGGGTGTATCCATTAATTACATCCACCAATGATTTACAAAACACCAGTTTTGACCTGCTAGTTTCCAGCTCCATTCCCTTCTCATTTAAGCACATACCTCGGAAGGTATCTTGACGTTTTTTAGATTATTTCAATCTGCCCTCTTTCTCTAGAGTTTCTTAACCATGCCACACACTGGTCTTGTCTAGAGTAGTGTTGCTGGGATGTTGTCTGATATCCAAAGCTGCATTACTATAGCCCTGGGGAGCCCTCATAAAAACACTTGATTCAGGCCTCAGGTCCATCCAGCTCTGTATCCTGTCTCAAGCAGCAAGCACTAACAGAAAGTAAAAACAAGACAGTGCGTGTTTACATGGACAAGCAGCAACCATCCCTTTAGCTACACCCCTGCAGCTTCCAGCAAGCCTCAGAGGCCTTTCTGAGCTGGAAGCTGCACAAGGAGCATCCTTTGACTGGTTTGTCCAAAACTCTGTTAAATCCTCTTTCCAACCTGTATTTACTGCTGACCTCTAGAAGATAATTTTCCAGGGGGTTCCACAATTCATGCACTTCGATGCACTGCATGAAAAGTGTTCCTCTCTGCTGAATGTGCTCTTTCTGGGCTCAGACCCTTAGTTATATTGTGAAGCATAACAAGTAACATCTATTTAACTTCTGTGAGATTTCATGGATCTTTATAGTCATGTGCCCTGAGTCACCTTTTCCAAGCTGAGATGTCACAACAACTATTTAGATTCTTATCTCATGGAAGGTGTTTCGCATCACTGAAGGTCCTCTACGTTTTTAGGACGTACAAAGCATTTTTGAGGTTGGGCAATCAGAGCTGCCCAAGTCATATGCACCATGGAGTAAAGATTTTTCCTGTTGATCGTACTCATTTCCTAATAATTTTTAATCTTCCTATTTGCCTTTTGCTACTGCTGAGCACTGAACTCACGTGTTCAGAGAGCTCTCTGTAAGGACTCTGGGAACGCTTCCTTGAGTGGCAAAACTAATTTCATGTTCATTATTGTATGTGCATACGCAGAGTCTTCTTTTTAACCTAGTTAAACTAGAAAATGAGATTTATATGATGCTGCTTTGTGTGTGTGTCTGCATATGACACGTCTGTCCCCTGTAATAACTTTAGAGCATATTGACCAATTTCATCGAGACCTGAATGTTCACTCGGTTTCTCAAAGACTTTCCACCCATACAAGTTCCTTTGCAATTAAGTGGCGAAGTTAAAGGCAGACCCTATTAGTTTCACTGGTATGGATCAAATGTTGAAGGCTCTCCCTGTCCTCCTTCACCAAGCGCTTCATCATCACGTCTAGCATGGGCAGCAGGCATTTCAGCAGCTGTCACGTTCCCTCCAAACTCAGCAGTGCTGTACACAGGTAAGCCGGGGCTTTTTTGACTCGAGAGTTGTACTGCATTCATTTCTGCACCCAGGGATGTACCAGGGCACACAACGTACCTACTTTCTTTTACTCGGTGGGGTTGACATCCGTAGATGTGGATTCCCATGAGTCACTGAGAAAATACCAGCATTTGGATCTAAGCACACACAACATTAATGGAAATCCACCATTCTGTTAAATATTGTAATATGGTAACTTTAATCATAAAGCCTCTCGGTATTTAAATACTTCAGGCACTGCAGACATTTATACAACTAGCAGTAGATGAATTTTCAAATAGATACTTCTGAGTAATTATCCTCTTGAGACAGCACCAATTGCTAAATAATGCCTCAGTTTAATAGCACATAGCTCTTAAGAAATGAACAATTCTGGGGACTATTAAATCTCTCAGAAACGTAACAAAGATGGTGATAAATACCTTGCACTCCATTTTAATCCTCATGTGGATGAGGAATAGGCCATTTTTTCTCACCTGTTAGCTGGACTTCAAGACAACTCCTTAGAAAATTAGGGGGTAGCCCCTCCTACTTGCTCTACTAAGGCAGGGTATGCAAATTTGTTCTTCCAGACATCAGCAAAGGTTCCTTACGAGCAAAATTAGTAGTCAGACTCACAGGGAAAGCTGTCTTAGCAAAACATATCAGAGGAAGAATAACTGGATGGGACAGCTGAGTGGGAACTCCTGAAAATGCCATAATTCTTACGGATTAACTGGCGAGGAATAATTGGTCTGTCCCTCCAGAACATCCCTCTGTCATTCCAGTGAAGAACTGCTGAGCAGAAAAATACAGGGAACAGAAAGAGTATTCAATCTGAACTCACACCAGTGAATCAAGGCGTGACCAGGGAGAGAGTTTTCAGATGAACCTGCTTTTATGTAACACACAAAGCTCTAGAATATCAGGAAAATGAAGACCTCCTGTTCATATAAAGTGCTGGCCTTTATTCATGCTCCCTAAAGATGTTTTTCCTAAAACTCCGCCTGCTTGCATATTACTTACCGCTAATAAAAGAGCCTAGGGAAAGAAATTTGCATTCTCTGGTCACCAGAGGCCTGCGAATAGAGTGATTCAGCATGTCGCTCCATAGAGGAGAAGGTTGCCTTTTCACAGTCAAGAGCAAAAAGATGGAAGCAAAAGGCATAAAAATACTTGTCTCCTCATCCTGACACCACTTTACTTCTCAGGGCTGTTCAGAAGCCTTTAGAGGTGACAAGGTCTCCAAAGCAAACCATGTCAGATTGTGTTTACCTTCATGCTAGTTCACTCATATGTCCCAGCTTCACCTCAAAAGCGGCCATCAATAATACACAGAAGAGGCCATCTCCTTATACAGAAAAAGCAGAAGTTAAAGTTACTGCAATGAAGCCAATTTGTAGCAGCTGACTATCTGACCCCTAGTATCAAGTAGTTTCATCATCATTTGACAATGCGTCATGAAATGCTCCTGTACTTAATTCTGCTTTGAATGACAAATGAAAATAAGATGAATGATTTGATAATTTGGTGATCAAAAATTTCCATTGTACTTTCTTCATCGTTAGAAGAAGTTACATTAAAAAAAGAGAAAGATTAATACGGAAGTGCCAGATTTTAAGCAATGATTGAGGACTTTACATAAAAAAAGCTCAAAAAGTAAGGACAGTGAAGTATTT
Organism: Fregata magnificens; assembly: GCA_013389945.1. Taxonomy (NCBI): domain Eukaryota; kingdom Metazoa; phylum Chordata; class Aves; order Suliformes; family Fregatidae; genus Fregata; species Fregata magnificens. Next base: position 7,422 of record WAAD01039341.1, read on the forward strand.
TTAGGTGTGCAATAAAACACAGCATTTTAACATATATATATGTCACTTCGGGTTCAGCATGCGATAAATTTCCATTAGTATCTCACTGACAATTGAAGCCCGTCTGAATACTAAATAAAGCCACGTGGCTGTTCCGCTGAGTCCTGTTGTGGAAAGGAAGGTAGGTCTGAAAAACATAGGAAAAACAGTCTGTGTGTGAGGTTCAATCACAAACACTTCCTTTATGGCCACTACAGGAATAGAACCGGAGGGATACGGCCACGCAAGAGCAGACTTGCACCGCATGATGAAACCACGTGTCCTGGACTTAAATGTGGCCTTCACCTCAGGCTGTGAAGGGTTTCCCTCCAAACAGCTATATTATAGCTAGCTTCAGTTTCTGTGGGTCAGTAAGTCATCACAAGTAATAGAAGCAGCAAATTCCTGTGTCTTCCCATCCTGAAATTAACTGAGATTTAATAAATACATAAGATAATTTTCAGAGCTTTACATGGGTGAGGCTTCTAGACCTGTTGTGCTGAGACCTGCTGGAACGAAGCTCGGTGTATTCACATGTAAGTTTGTACAGATAAAGTCTCCTTCGAATGCTATCTTATGATCTCAATTAATGACGGTTCAGTAAGAGGGAGTTATGAAGGAATGGTGACTTTATTATTCTGATGTCTGGACCCACCCTGTGAGGTTTCAGACCTGGGATTTCTATTGTTACAGGTCATTCCTCAGAAAGCAACACTCCCACACTCCACACTCGAGTGTTCACGGACACGTATACTGAGTCCTACTTCTATTAAATTCCCTTTTCAGAACGTAAAGCATTTGACCAGTGCAACCTGACAAGTGCCAGATGAATGCAATAAGTTACAAGCAGAGTAACACAGTACAGTCGATAGGTTTAGGTCCATTGTCTTAATCGTATCACTTAGATATTCCTTTTTTTACCCCCACACGGGTAAAACAAGTTAGAACAGTGCTATGCTAGACAGGGATTAAATCTTAGGAGTTGGATGCTGAGAATAAAATCAATGGTCAGCGAGAGCGAGGGCTCATTGCAGGAGGCTCAGTCTGAAGCCACCCATTTGTAAACTACTCGGACCTGGGGCAGCCTCCCTGCTTGGTGTTTTTACAGGATCCAGACCGACAGACACGGAGCCTGGTTCAAAAGACGCTACAACCACAGAAGCCAGCAAACCACAGGACTTCTGCACAGTATTTTCAGCTCAGATAAAAGAACCTTAAAAAAGAGGCAAGAATTACTTGGATTTTCTCTGGCCTAACTAGACACGCAAACATTTCTGGAGGAATACAGTTTAAAAAAGACCTAATGCATAACATAACAAACTACTGGAGCCGACTTAACTTAGGTGAGATTTCCTCCTCCTTCCTTCCACACCACAACCCCATTACAGTCACATACAAATCTGGGTTTGTAATCACTATCATCTTGCTCTTTTCCATGTTAACAGCAGCAAGGCATAAATAAGGATGAACTTTCCTCCACAATAATAATGTCAGGCATTTGACTAAATCCGTGATATGAAGAAATCTCACCCACTGTTAGATCCCCTTTATCACATGCAGAATTTTGTCGTATCTCACCGAGAAATAGTAGTTATATGCATATGGTTTTAAAAGATTCAGAGCTTCCACATAAACAAACACACACATATGCACACAAGCGTAGGGAAACAATAGATTCTTTTTCAGCAGGATGCTGTGAAAAACAATGTTTGTTTCCCCTTAAATGCGTGAAATTACAATAACTGATTGTCAGACCACTACGGTCTACTTATAAAACTCCGAGAAATGTTAGCTGTTTGCAAACTAGTCTTGAACGACTTCTGAAGGCCTTTGTTAATGCCTGTCCCCAGAGAGGATGGAGATAATGCAGGAATCCCGCCCACCACAAGAACAAATCGATATTTTAACATTCTTACTGCGATACTGTTGATCCAGACCTCACAAAGAGCCACCAGGAGAGTTAGCTACAGCATATTCTGTAATTTTAAACCCACCATAGACCAAGACTTTGGTTATTTTTGCGTGTCTTTTCCTAGCATATTTCACAGATTGACATCCTTGTCACTCTAGGCTTTTAAAAAAGCAGTGACAGGCAGTGATTTGTTTGACCAGAGCCTAACTCCTCAGATTCCGAATTTTTTCTCTTTTCTCGGAGTTATAATTATTGGGAGCAAGAACTGAAATGAAGTTGTCAAGTGACAGTAATGGGCTCTCTCTCTCCCTTCCCCAAGACTGATGCTATTCATTTAGAGCAGGTCTATACACAAGACCATCTAATCTAATCTGAACCGTCAGTGAGACCTGACAGTATCTCAGCTGGAAAATAGTTCTAAAATTAATAATAAGACCACCTTTCAGTTTAATGCCTTGGCTATCACAGTTACCTAATGGTGCACTTTGCACAAGTCACACTCAGACACCGGCAGCAGGAGAGGAACAAAGACCAGAATTACAGTAGATTCCTCACTGCAATGCAAACACAGCCGCTTTAAATGCAGAGTTACGTACCAAGCAGCCAATTTTATTTCACAATACATTCTGTTTCTGTGAGGCTTGATCTCAGTCTTTGCTCATGTAAAAAAGTCTCAAGACAATTCAGTGGGAACAAAGGCTCCTTTTCTGCTCTATATATACAGACAAAAATGAGTTGAGGCTTGTCCAGGGACTGCAGGACTGAGGTGACAGGGCACCACTTCTGAACCCCATCGTTTCCTACTAAGTAGGAAGAAAAGAATGAATATCTTAATTTGTTAAATTCCAATTAATTATAATTCAATTTGGCAAGCCTTAATACAGGAAAATGTCTCTTTGCTTTCCTGTCTTGTAAGTTTTTAGAAGAATGTGAGACTATATGATTGATGGAAGCTTCCAAGCTTTTAAGTAGTGGATAACATTTTCCTTAGACAAATGATTTCCCCAATGTGAAAATGTTAGTTTTAATGAAATGAAATAGCCTTAATTGGTTGTGATGGGAAGTAAACCCTGAGATAAACATTGCATAAATAATTCACATCCTTCCATCTGGGGAACTTCTTCCTGAATTGCAAAGTGTCTCCAAACTGAAATGCAATACACATTATTTTAGAAGCAACTGAAAAAATGCAGACTTCTTCCAATACACTGCATCTGGAGTGGAGAGCATCTGCTATTCTGGAGTTGAGTGCATATTTTATGCCATAGTTTTAGAAAGTTTTTTTGATTCCGGACTATAACATTTTCTCCAAACACATGGTCTTCCACAGAACTGGTCTCCGCTGTAACTGGATCTAACTTTAACACCTTGATCTATCTGTGGAAATTCACATTTCCCATGCTGTCCCAACTGGAATACGTAAAACCTTTTCCTCTCTTTATTTACACCATGCTGTGGCCAAGGCAGCATCTAAAAGACATTTGGAGATAGAGCTGTAGCATTTTTCATACTGGATTATGGTATCTGACCCTAATGCTCTTGTATCTGCACTTACTGCTTATTCATTTTAAGAGTTGGTCTCCTGTCCAGGAACAGCTTCAGGAACAACTTTTGCCCGAAGGACTTGCTGCCAAGATCTATTGCTGGCAAAGGCGCTCAAGGTGGGCCCCCTTGTTACAACAGAAAATACATCTGATTGCAAATTCTCTGCAGAATTTGTGGCAATTACTGCACCCTGCACAAAAAACAGAGGGGGGAACATGGAAGCAGTGAAACCCCAAAACTCATTTACACTATTTGATTTGATACTGTAGAGTTCACCCTGGAGAACATAAGCAACCATAGCTTCTATGTGGTGATTTTCTGGGTGTTCTGCAAATGAAACCTAACAGCACTTCACAAATTATTTTGTTCTGATCACATCTCTTATTCAGGACAGCTACCGACTTTCCCCGTGTACCTGAAGGAAACGTAGACATTTGTGCAAGCCACTAAAAGTAAAGTTTTTCTTTAAAGGTATTATTCAGGAAAGATCACAACCTCTGATGAAAATAGTGTTGATTTAAAACATGAATGTGTGAAACAAAACCCTCCAAAGTGAAAATATACTATCTATACATAACTTTTTAAAAGTGTATATATATATTTTTAAATCAACAATAATATTCTTAAAAAGGGAAACTGCTAGAGACATACTTATTTTTTCTGCCTATTTTACAAAATAAATATGGAAGCACAATGAAAGAATATATTATGCTTGCTTATGTTCATTGTCACGATTTTTATAGGATCAAATCAAACAGACAACGGAAATGAGTTTTGCAGTTTCACTATGCCTTCTGGTTATCAAGTGATAAGTTCCTAGCTGATGACCATTTTTTTTCTCTTTTAATGCAGATTCCAAAATAAACAATTCCAACAGAGTGAAACTTCTAAAACCAGATTTTCTTCTCTCTCTGCAAAAGCTGACAAACAATCACACTTACAGAACAGGGTAGGATATAATTTTTGTAGAAGATTCACTTGGATCGTTTCCTTTTCATACAGCAAAGCACAAGATACCCTGGGACTGGACTCAAATGGCAGAGTTTACTAAGCCTGTCCCTACCCACTCTGAAGTCTGCTATGCTTAAAAGGTTTCTCCAGGCTTGGGTAGCTCTTAAACCTTGAATAGGGAGAAGTGCTACTAGATGAGTCACAAATCATTTAACAGGCTTCTGGTCTGCTTCCAGAGAGTCACAAGCGATGCTCGCAGCTTTTTATACCTATCAAGGAGTATCAGAAACGTGCTGAGATTCTCCACCCATGGAAGGACTAAGAAAGGCAACAGGGATTTGACATGCCAGGATTTTTGGTTGGTTGCTCCCACTGAAGCCCAACGAGAAAGGCACCTAAACCACCTGAACCTTTCACATGGCAGTCCGTATAATTAGCAAAAGGCAGCCTGAATTAATTTGTTTTCTCTATTATTTTCATGCATCATGGAGAAGGGGGAAAGACAGGAAAATATGCTTTTCAAACCACAACAGTGAGTCAGGGTGACTCACAACAGGTACCAATTAGAAACAGCGAGTTCACATTTTGAAACTGCCTCAATTCCACTTGGCCACGTCAGTATTAAAACAGCTTGCCGAGAGAGGATGTGCGCAGAGCCTCTTTTAAGTTTCTTCATTCTCAAAATCTAAATCTTCAACACTCAGAGCTGCTCAGAAGTTAAAAAAAAAAAAAAAAAGAAGAAGAAGAAGAAAGCTTTCCACGCTCAAGAGTCATTTTGCAGAAAATCCCCAAACCACAGAAAAACAATTGCTTAGAGCTTATATTTAATGTTAAGGGCTATTCAGGAAATGCAAAATGGTTTTTTTTTTAATGTTTAACCATATAAACAGTGACTGAGAAAGCATTTCTTATTAAGCATTTTTATGGTTACAGCTACTCTGCTGCTGAAAAAGCAACTACTTATAAAAATAAAGCTAATATTTATGGGCACTATAGCTCAGGAAGGGACCTCTTTTATAAGACATTTACTGCAGCAGCCATCGCAGCTGAATCATGTTATTGCACAAAAATGAGGGGTTTTTTTTAAACTCAGGCTAACATTTAACAACTTTAAGTAAATGATAACATATGAAATTAACTTCCACCAGTACTAAAAACAGAATAGCAAGGACCAATCCGTGAGACGCTGATCATCCTCCCACCGTGTAAGTGTCTGCAATGGGGCCAAGAAGTAGGGAACACTGTGACCACCACAAAAGCAGATGATTTACAGAGCTGTGCAGACGATTAACAAATTACTGTGCACAGGACACCTCTCCCTGACTGGCTGCAACCCTGGCGAGTTCAAAACCCCCCCTCCTCATTACTCTCTGCCAGTACCAAGCACTGGATACAACACATCTTGTTTTACAACCGTCATGAAGTCCACAGGAAAAAAAAACCCACCATGCCTGTTCTCTAGGAGTTACGTCCTGATGTTGTTCTCCTCTCCTTGGTAACTCCCAGCAGCCTCATTTGTGAAAACTTCTGTTCTACAGTAGTCATTACAGAAAGACCTAATTACAGAAGTAGGGAGCTACCCTTCCAGACCTAGATGGCATGACCTTTAAAGTACAAGTTCAAGGTCATACTTTAATTCACCCAAAGCTCCCAAGATGATTCTTTTACAATGTATGCACTAATCAAAGCCATGCTTTAGGATTTGGCAGACAAGCTGTTCTGTCTATCAGAATAACTCACAGATGGTATGTATGTGACACAACATATTCATCATGTTATATTCTTAGTATATGCAGTTTTCCCCCTTGCTAAATTTTCCAGCGTTCAGCAAGGGCTCTAAGAAACTGCTGGTGCCTTGGAAGAGATACCCTGCCAGCCTTGTTGTCTTTAAATTAACTGAATAAAGAAAGAATCTAAAGGTTGAAGAAACTCATTCTCCTGTGTAACTGTAAAGCACATTGAATTTGATTTCTTACCTTGGGTACTATTTTTTAACTTCTATTTTGTAGCTCATGTTTGTTCTCTGCTCTTCAGTTCACATACTGTACTTTCTTTTTACTTGATGTGTGCCATATTGTTTTAGCTTTTGCTCTTACTTCTGCTTATTTATGATCCTTTTTTTGACCAAAATCTCAGTAAGATTTGCTTTAGGGGCATTTTTTAATCTTTTTTTCCAGGTAGTTGCATGCATAAGTGAACCATTAAAGTTGAATCAGTTCAGTGAATCAAACTGAATGACAACAAACTAAAATGAGCAGAAACATGCCTAAAGCAACAAGCAGATTACTTATTTTACTTATTTGTAATGGTACTTTCTTTTTTCCCTCTCCTCTAGTTCTTATGATGAAATACAGAACCACATATTTTTTTAAATAGTAGGATGAGTTTTCAATCCTGAATGCCATATAGATTTTTATAACGGAAAATGCATAAAGAGAAGATGCATCCACACAAGGTTAGGTTTCGGATGCTGGCCCAGCAGCCTATTTTTAAAGCTCATCATCTGGAGGAGTTAACCAGCAAGCATGGGCAAGAGTTCATGAAAATAAACTTCCCGCTCCCGATTTCCCTTGCTCCTATTACATCTGTCTGTCATTTACTCCCACTTTGCTTGTGTTTTAGAGCCTCAAGAACAAAAGTCACCTCTACTGCTGATCTTTGTTTTGTACAGCGTGCCGGCTTGGATTAGCCCTTGTTAAACGAGGACAAGAGTTGAGAGAAAAATAACTGAAAATTAGGTTCTCTGCCTTGGAAAGAACAAACCAACAGCCAGCAAACAACCTACCACACTTTCTGTTACAGAATGATAAATGTCACTGCCATGGTCAGAATTTTTCAGTGGTTTTCGGTGTTTTAGCTTTTATGCTGAAAGCTAAAACATTAATAAAGCAATTGAAGTAGTAGGCATATAAGTCCATGAATGTCAGTAGCAAGGTTTCACATATGTCACTTTGCAGTAATAAAAGACTTCATATATAGTGCTAGGACTGGATGTTACTATTTTTATTTTTTATATGAGGAACTAAGGACAGGAATGCAAGCAAATGGAGGAGAAAAATGAAGGCAATTCCAATTAATCATTTTCCCTAGTGACATTTTAATGCATTATTGTTACAATTATTCTAAAATGTCCTCAAAGGATCATCACACCAGCTTTTTCAGACTTCATTTTTCACCGAGTGAAATTTTAACAAGCAACCTTTCTGAAAAGTTTTGATCTCTGAAGGGACAATACCCGTTCATCCCTCTCCCTTTGTGGGAAACAGGGCTACTACATGCACTGAAATATCAGGTGTGTTAGGTTACAAGGGCCTCTCCTCATTTCCTTGTATTTTCACTGGCTTGAGGTTTTCCCTGCTTTGGTTTCTTTCTTATTCACTCCCCAATTACCTTCTTAGATTCTGCACTTTCAGAAACCGAGTTAAAATATGGCAAGACAAAATGTATCAGCCAGGCTGTGGGGGGATGGAGGAGAGGTGGTGTGGTTTTTTTAAGCTATAAAGTTACTTGAATATTTTTTCCATTTTACAACATATGAGTAAAATAACCTCTTCTGTCTCAGCATAATTAGTTCCCCAGTCCTGGCATGCCTAAGAGCCTCGTGTTGTTTGGGGTGCTGTTTGCCAGGGAACACTTAATATTCTCATCTATCACATGAATCAATAAAACGCAACCCTGTTTTTCACAAGGTGGCAGTGTATTAGGAAGAGTCATATGGGCTGAGTTAATTTAAAAGTAATAGACTGAAATTGTCCACATTACTTTTATTGAACTGACAGAGCAGGTCCAGCGCTGCTAAGAAATTAATCCCATTTCATGGAATCACAGAGCAAGGCCGTAAAAGTTACTGGTTTATCTTAAAAAATAATTAAAAAAATTAAACTCAGACTCTGATTTTTACTTCCAGAATATGGGGATTTTTTTTTAAAGACACTACTCAGGAAATGAATAGGAGAATTAGAGCTATGCCAAATCAACCATATAGCCGTTGGGTTAAATTCACGTTCATCAGGGGAAAAAAAAAAGTCTCCCTGCTGATTACCAAGAAGTCAAGGCCTGCAAATTAACTTCAGGCACCTTCGAAATGTGAAAGCGAGGAGTGAAGTTCCCATAAATTCCCTTAATCCTTAGTGGAAGTAGAGGACCCCTTCAGAGGGCAAATGATCCCAAGGGCTCGGTGACCCCTGGGAAGGTGCAAGTCGTCACTGAATGAAGAGGAAAACCAGGGTGAAGAGTCCAAAGTTTAGGACCTTAGTTTGGTCCACCTACCCAAGCTGGTCCTAAGAGGACAAAAAAACCCAGCAACAAATTCTCCTCCAAATTGAGAGCAGGCAGGACGCTCAGTGCTATATCATGTTGGGGGCCTTCCGCCTGCAACGATAACTCAGTCCCCCGCCCCAGCTCCGTCTTGGTTTAACACTTCTGTACCTTTAACATGTTTTAATGGTTTGTCCTGAACAGATTTTTACAGCGCAGGAGACAGAGGAGGCACAATGCCAGAGAGGAGCGTGGTGAGCGTTGCAGGTCAGAAGCATTATCAGGATCTGTGTCAGCAAAGCAGATTTCACCTTTGATGATACCTGTTTTATCATTACTGGACCCTGGATAGGAGACTACCAGGCAGGAAAGCTTCACTGCAGCATATGGTGATGCACTCATTATAGCTGCATCCCCACACCATGCCCTGAAACTTTGACCCTTGTTTTCCTACAAGTTTAGTCCTCAAATTGATAAATTTCCTCAGACGTGAAATTAAAATCTTTAGCACCAAAAATATATTTGCATCCAAGGATACATGTCATTTCTCATCTCCTGCTATTTAAATCATTTGACTTTGAGTGAGATATGGGAGAAATTTAAGTTTCAGTACATTTTAGTCTCCATCATGTCAAATTTACAACCCTGGAGTAAATCACACTGCCAAGACAAATGTCTTCACTTAAATCAGATTTGTTGCTTCCTTCCATACTTCAGAACATTAATAAAATTGGAGTTCTAGTTCATAATAATAGTTTCATCCTCACTGTGCCAGGAAAACCACAAGAAGTTCACAGGAACCTTAATTCACCCTCCACATACTCACTTCTCTCGGCTAAGCAATTATAGGCCCTGATTTTTATTAGCTATGTGAACGCGTGTGCATCTGACTCAAATTCTTACAAGTGTATCAACATGCACACAGTCGGTCCAGATATACTAAGATTTGCTTTAAATGTCTCTTCTAAATGTTGTTCTTATCTTCAGACTTCCTGAAGATTGGAGGCATTAAAAACAACAAAACGGCTCTCTGGGAAAGGGGCAAAGGCACCCGAAAGCAAGCAAAATGGCAGGAATGTTTACAGCTCGCTGAAATTACTTGAAATTTCTCCCCTAAGTGAAAGAAATTTCTAACACTTGTTTTTCCCTGTCATCTTTCCAACACCTCTTATATCTGCGCTCTCAAGAGAACCAAGTCCCTCTTCCATTTTTGGATCTGATGCACAATTATAGGAGCTGCTACTGATGAGGATTACAGATCCAGTCCCTTCCAGTAAATGCAAAGGAGATGATCGTTTTATGTTTCCCCATTGCAGCACCATCCTCAGACTCCAGTCAGAGGCCAAAGCTTTGCCTTTGCTTTAGTCTTTATGCAAGATTAAAAAGCAGACCTGCGCCGAGGCACACAGCAACGAGACAGGGGTGGCAACAAGGGTATAAACTGCACTCATGCAACAGCAGTTCACAGAGCAGAAATCTTAGCTCATAAAAAAAAAAAAAGGACATCACTTGAAGCTTTTTTTTTTGACCCACTACTTGCCTAATCATTATTCCTAAACCTAAAGACTAACATAGATGGGGTGAGTGACACAAACCTGGATTTCTAGCACAGAATAAGGAACATGAACGCATCTTTCTGATTGCCACCCATCGAAAGCCCCTTTGACACATGTGGCTCCGGCATTACATATGGCTTGTCAAGAGCCCGCCGTAATGGGAGGCACATGTCAATGGAATGTTGCTGGGAGCTCTGTGTGATTCAAAACGCTTACTGCAGCATTATTACAGTAATCTTTCAGCATGCTTTTACTCCCCAACCTCTCCCCATTTTAACAAAACAATCCTAAGCCTGTATTAACAACAGGGTTTAATGAAAACCATACATTTCATGATGAGTGTTTGGTCATGCATGGGAGATTTGTTTGGAATCAGGATCACTTCTCTCTAGGAATATGACAAGAGATTAAGTCATTAAAAATGTATAGTCTGTAATTAGTTTATCATTGCCAGAATTGCAGGAATATTTTCCAACATAAAACTGATGCCACCAGCAAGAGATCATTTTGAAAGATCAATGTTGCTGAGATATCAGAAAACAAAGTAATTAGGAGACAGCATGCACACTGTTCTCCTCTGTACTTTTTTTTTTTTTTTTCACACACACACACACACACATATATATAAAGTACATAACCCCCTCCTTATAAAACCAACCAGTGATAGGACGGATTCTGTGAGCCACAGAAACAATATTAGTGATTGTCTTAACTGACATAGTGATGTGAGATTATTCTGAAGCAGCACCATCTTCTGAGCCTTGAGGATTTATACTAACTGCATATTTCTGGAGAAAGCAGCACAAAGCGCCACAAACAGGATCTTGGTATTAGTTAATTATGGCACTGCAATATTTTCACCGGAGGCATTTTAGAAATAAACTGCAGTACAGTGATGCTGTTTGTATTGCAATAGTTAAGGTGGTTTCAGACCATAAATTATAAACCTCATTTTTCAGAGTTTATGACAGGGCTATAAAAAAGGAACCAGCCCTAGCCAGTTTTCTTTTATGACATAAAAAAATTAGCTATTTGAAAGCTATACATTTATGCATGAGTTCAATGGTTTCAAATGATTTTTCCCCTCCCACACTCTCCTGTTTTCAGTATGTACAAAGGCATGGTCACATTTGATGGCCATTCTCCTCTTCCTCCATACTGTGCCCCATCCCCTCAGATACATCAGCGCTTAAAATCACATTCTTTTGTTTTTCAGTAGGAATTAGCAATCTTATGTGAGTCAGCATCCCTGGACAACTCTCTGTAAGTATTTAGTAAGGAAATATTAAAGCTGTCATTTTCAATATGAGGTTCACAGACCCCTGGGGGACTAATTTAAAGGGGTCTGGAGAAGATAATTAAGAAAAGTCAGTCTACTGTCAGTAGGCTTAAACTCACTGAAAAAGGGCCTACACTTCAGCAGGAAAATGTTTAGGAGACTCACAAAGAAAAAAAAGTTCAAACCTGCATGAAATACTAGGATATTTTTTTCTAAGGAGAATATGAATTTAAAGCAGCGTAGAGGGTTGATGTCAGCTTCCAGTACAGAGACTTGTATTCAAAACCAGATGTCAGCCTTATAGGCTCAGCGCTTATACGCAGCAGTCGTAGCAGCACATGCCAGCAGCCTTCAAACGCCAGCTCTGCCTCTGAAAGGGCCAGTGAATTTGCACCATACCCACTCCTCCACTGCCAAGGTCACCACTTCACCAAGCTGTCACAGAGTGCTCCACCTCCTGCTTGTATATACGATCAAGCGGAGGTACATGTCAGCTTAATGCCCTTTTGAATTGAAACGGAGTTACTTTCTGGATCTCAGTTTCTCTGGAGTCGCATACCAGAGGAGGAAGAAAATGTCCTCCACTTTTAATAAAAAACAGACTCTGTTCTTGCCTCATCTCACCCATCCTTTGTCCCTTTGGACTGTGGTGGGACAGGCTGCCTGGGAGAGATCTTTCTCTTTTTAGATACTTCTTTGCACACGAGAGCTAGGCTATGAACACAAATGCATACCAAAGGGGTACTCAGTGCCAAAAGCTGAGATCAAGCTCTTTCTGGATTAACAGTTGTGTTCATGCTTGTGGGCTTGACTTTCAGGAACTGAGGAAGCCACCATGTATCGACTTGAAAGTAGTCAGAGCCACGTGCCAAGTCACTGTGCAAATGGGACACAGGATCCTAAGTCACTTATACACTTTTTTAATGTTCTTCTTACTGCTCATTAACATTGCCAAAGAGCTCTATGATATTCAGTTGGAAAGCTCTACAAATGCAAAATGTTCTATGATAATGAAGCAAGTCTTTTAGCATACAGTTTGGTTTTATACGTGCTTTTCATGCTCATAATGTTAAACAGCTCTAGGCAGCAATTAGTTTGTTAAAGATAAAACAGTAGGTAACAGTAAAAATATAATCAAAATTGTATTTTTTATATAATTTTAGCTGCTCTCTAAAGAAACCCAGTTCAGCTGACAGCTTGGGAACCCTCTTCTGCTGAACCAGGATGAAATGCAATAGTTTTCCTTCTTCACAATGACACTTCCACAGCAAAGTACTCTTTCAGTCATGGCCTAATCCCGGCTACCATTATATACTCACACCCAGGGGTGCCACTGTCAAGCCTGGCCAGCCTTTCAGCCCCGTTCACTCAATGCAGTTTCTTACTGTGGTGGTAAATCACTACCGAAACAGCATCAGCGTAGGTAAATGTTGTACATTCACCTTGCAGCAGTAAGCTACCACGCTCAATTGTCTTACTTGCCCCCCTGTCACTGGAGACCCTGAAGACCCCCCGGGGGGCTGTGGGGTGCGTGTCTCTCTGGCCTATGCATTTCAGAATTTGGTGTACGCAGCCGAGCCAGTCTTGGTGGGCACAGCGGTGCCCTCTTCTCCTGCCTGCTGGGCCCTGCATTCAGCAGAGCTCTGCAAGAAAAGGTGCTTGGCAGAATTGGGGGAATCTGCTTGTTTTCAGAAACCAGATCTCTGCTCCCGCTCCCTCAGCTGGTTACCTGAGAGAATAATACCCACATTTACGTGGATATTTCTAACGGGAATAACTGAATTCATCAGTCAACTTGTGGAAACATTTGCAGTTAAAAAAATTACACGCAGCAAGAAAATCCTCCTCCCTGTTGTGTCAAATGCGTGACTCCCATTAACCCCAATGAGAGTCACACATGCTTTGAGAAGGGTGAACTCCTGAGCGTTTGGCTATAGCAATATCCTATTGCTGTACAGATCTACAAAACTATAGAAACAGTAAAACACCACGCCAGGCTGACACTGAATGCGTCACCAAGACCTTCTAGGTGGACAAACATCCTTAATTTATACATGTTGTATATGCATGCATATATAAATGAGAGACAACGTAGAGCAAAATCACCTATCAGATATCAGTCACAACTTCTTGAAAGGGATATGGTATTTCTGTTTGAACCGCACTGTAAGTACTTTAAATTGAGATACTGAAACCTCTTCAACATCATTAACCTGGATTGAAAATAATCAATAAATAATCATTTTGCATGTAAGGATGAAAGGCAAATGCCTGATACATTAATTGTGAAACCCCTTTCTGTACTAATGGTTGCCATAACCTAACGGATCGATTCCATTATGGATATTTACACAGTGACCTATTAGGAATACACGGAAGTATCATTTTTTACATTGATTATCCATCCTTAAAACAGGTAGTAATGTATACTTAAATGCATGGATTGCAAAAATCATTTTTAACCTTTATTAGGTACTCTTTGTTGAAAAGGATGTCGTTTGAGCATCATGGTACGAAGGACACAATTTCAATTTATGTCTTAAGGACAGAGGACCATTATGAATGCATATAAGAAAAACAAACAAACAAACAACAAAAACAACTCTTCTTTGGGCAAGTGAGAGCTACCTAGAACAGAAATGCTTCTAATCTGAACCCAAGCAAACAATACAGACATTGCTGGGGAACCAGAAAATAAATACAATTTCTAAAAGTTTAATATGTATAGCCTTTCGGAAATGCCTGAAGCAAAATCCCCCTTCTGAATAGCTCCAACATAAACCAGCATAAACTCTAATAAGTATGCCTGACGCTGGAGGCAGTGCTTTTTAATTTGATGGACTTGTCCTGTGTCAAGTTTCCACGGTAAATAGCAGGGCTACTGGGGAGATAACTGCAAATCCAAGCGGGAGCCGCACAGACGGCCTAAAGGTGACACAGAAACACACGTGAGGGAAATCACCTCCAGCCGCAGCCATCTGCCACCCTGGGCCGCGGCGCCCGCCCACCTTTCCCACCCTGCCTGCTCAGGGCTGGCGCCGCAGCACCGCTCGTCTGCGCCACCGGAGAAAGGAGAAACCTGCGCTTTGTGCTCTGAGCGCAGGGAAAGTCCACGGGTTGCAGGACCAGCTGGGAAAGAGCAGCTGGAAATCGGAGTAAAGGCAGTCATAAAAGGCTCCGAGAGAGCCACAGGCTGCCTGCAACGGTGACGCTCTCTACCTAGAGAGGGCAATGGTGATGAAATACTACAGCCCCGTCGAGGGGACATAAACATTACAGACCTGATGATGACGATCACTGCTATCTGGGCATATCTGGAGAAAATGGGACAGCGCTGTAAAAGTGCGGTCTGGTCATCTTCAGGTTAGTTTTACAGGCAAAGAGGAGAAATGGCTTCTTTTATTTGGCAGTAACTCTGCGTAGAGCTCTCACCGGGAAAGGAGAAGGAAAAATAAACTAAAGCCTCCTAGTGCATTTAAAACAAGCTGTCACTAGGTTAACCAAGCCCCAAAGAAGGTGCATAGTACTCGCTCTTAGCAAATTCACTTACTGATTATCAAATCAATTTAGCGATTCGCCGAAGTGCCCATCATCCCTCAAGGCCGTCACCACACCTGTCAACAAAAACCAGGTGCCGACTCCTCTCTTAAGGACATAACATGTGTCAAATTGAAGGTCCTATTCAAATCACAGCTTCCTGCCAGTTCTGATCTCCCCTTCCATCCTTCACGCCATAATCTGCTTAAAACGAACAAAACCCACCGGTTTGAAAGTGCTGAACTTTCCACCCACCGGCGAGGCCGGCGGTGGCGCGGCGGGGATGGCACCGGCCCCTCAGGCTGCCGCAGTAAAGCACCTGTCAATACCAACAGACAGAGGTACGACTAATTCCTCCTGGGCGCTCAGAGGGCAGCCACTGATCTTTCCCATCTTTATCAGAAAAAGGATTTCTTTGTTGTTGATGTTGTTAGATAAACAGGTCTTTTTCAACACGAGCTTCTCCCTTGCTGGAGACAGAACATATAGGTGGTGCAATCACGGAAACAATACTGCCCTGCCGTATGTCTCCTGTCCTTCACAGCAGCGCTCATTAAAAATAAAATTTCCAGTCCCGTTTAAATTCTTCCAAAACGCATGCATTTGGGGGAGTATGGTGAGTCTATACAGAGGAAACAGATCTCAGTCTCTTGCCGTACTTCCGCACGGGGTACTTACCTGCATGAGCATTATTTCAAGCATGCACACGCTTACGTCCCGGGGCATCCATCACAATCCCACAAATAACTCCCCACAATGTGAAGAGATGTGGACCAGCAAGATACATTAACTGAAAGAAGCAGCATTACGTTTAACCCAGCGACATTTTGGCATTATTAGCTGTGCGAGAGTCTGGGCAGAATCTCAGTCTACAAAAGCAAAATCTCAGCTGTGCCCAGCTCCCCCTCCTCTCCTCGCCATGAGGTCTGCAGAGCCAGCACCACAGAAGCTTTACATTCGAAATACCTCTTGCACAAAACACCCTGCCATTGTAAGCACTGCAAACTCTCAAACCTGTTCTGTATGAGGCTCCATCTTAATCTTTCGAGCATTCTTTCTTTTTAAAGCATAAGCAGATTAAGCGCACTGAGCATCCTTCTTCAGCCATCATGGTAGATGCGTTAAAATAGAGTAAATGAAGAAAGGCCGATAAGACTGTAATGAATGCATTATCTCAAATGCCAGATTGCTATAACTTTACAGAAGTAAAGAAATGAACCTAAGAACAGACTTTAAATACTGTTTCAAGGATAAAGTATCGATGTATTGATCTTATGAGTGCTATTATCAGATGGCTATCTCTGGGTGTCAGGTGAATCCATTCACTGCTGGAAAGGCATGCCAGGTTGTCAAGGCCTGAAAATTATCCTTGCTAATTATTTCTCTCCTACTGCCCTTTTCCAGTTCCAACTTCTGACCGCTGCCAAATTATTCCTTGCAGCGTTACCAACATGTTTTCCACTTCTATCTTACTTGATCATGATGGGAAAACATCTGAGCTAACTCCTAATAATGCAGCAATATTATGTCAAAGATAACACGTGGAAGTTTCGCAAACTCAAGCGTTAAGCAGGCCAAACCAATTTGCTAGGAAGCTTTCTTTGAAATGAGAGCTTGCTTTTCTTCTACAGAAAACATTAATTTCCTCTTTCATGGCCTCACCTTCAAACTCCTCAGAGTTGAGCCCTGCACTTGAGCTTTGTTTCATATATATTTTATATTTCTTTTCTTTAAAATGGACCAACATAACAGCTGTTTGAGCTGCAAGCATCCAGAAATTGCTGTTTTCAGTTTCTTGAAAGACTAACTTGTAAGATCGTAATCCTGTACCCTGGAAATACAGCAACTCCCTTCCAGGCTATGCCCGGTAAGGGGACACGCAGCGCAGCACGCACATCCCCTATACTCCAAAGGGAATAGGAACGGGAACATTTTATCAGAGGCAACGTAAGGAATATCCATTTTTAGTTTCGACCAGTTTGGGTCTTGGTCTTGCTACTACTAAACTGCCTGATAAATCACCATATGGTTCAATGGGAGGGCTAACAGGCCTTTCATAAATGGTATGCCAGCAACAACAGCATGTAGCTTTCAGCATTACTTAGTAAACAGCATGTGGTTTAACATTAGTGACCGATAGGATTGAAGGTATCTACTTTGGGTATTTCCTAGAGGCAAAGGCCCCTAAAATTTTTCCTAGTTAAACGGGGAGCAAGGGGAATATTAGATGAGGTTGAGGAGAAAGATACAACTATGGATTTGAGGATGGGTGACTCCATTTATGTTCAGGAAATAATGGGTTTTACTTTTACTCTCTTGAAATTTCATCTTTTCAATGCAGCTCATTAAGTGAGCGCTCACATTCCTGCCTCCCAAACAGAATGAGACCTCTCAAGCAAAGAATTTCAAATGAATCTTTTTTAAAACCTTCCCGTTATCTCCAATCTCCTATTTTGAACTGGATGTAATGACATTTCTTTTTCTTAAGGGGTATTATGGTCCTGCCTGGTACGTGCCACCACAAGATTAAATGTGTCACTCAACTCCCAGCAAGCCACCTTCTCCTCAAGAGCGCTAGCCTGCCCTAAGAGGATCTAGACCTCAGAGAAAGGAGAATAGAATTTCCCGCTCAGCCACGGGTGATATGAAGCTAAAGAAAAGAGGTTTCTTCTTCTTTTCAAATGAATTCTGTAATTTTGGCTACTCATCTGTGGGTAGGTTTGCATTTTAAAAAGTTAAATCCACTACTCTTCGAAAACCCTTGAGCGCTGCATGCGGGCATTGAGCACTGAATTTGTTATCTTAGTTGTAGGCACTACGGCCCTGAAGGAATGGAAGGGCTTGATGTAGGAATAAAAATCAACCAAAATCACCCTTACAGCAATCTGGTTAAGGTAAAGAGCAAACACAAGCAGTGTTGCAGGCATGAACTTCAAAACACAGAATGTAGTTAAAAGCTCTATAAAGACAAAAATGACAAAATTCAAGAAATTTAATCTATCCCTGGCATGATCAAATCCCAAAGATCTCTCTCCCTTCCATAACAAATATGTGATAGATCTTGTGCTAATGCGTGTTTTTAATTCTCAAGTTACATTCACCACCCAGGGTGAGCCAGGTTGCCCCTCCACCCTTTATTTGGTGTCTGAGAGTCTGTTCAAAGATCAAATTTGCCCCCCATTCCCAGAGAAGAATGATTCATCCTTAACTTATTAGGGAGACACTTTCAATCTTCTTTTCCTGGACAATTAACAGTCCCCTCTGGAGAAACTAAGGCTCTTTTGGCAGACCAGGTGCCATTTTCTGTGCTTGAATAAACTATTAACGAACTGTTAGCCCACTGCAGGGGGAAAAGCTCTTTCCTGCCTGGTAATGCTATTGCTAATTCTGGTGGGAAGCCAAAATTTGTATTTCTTACACATGTGTAGATCAGGAGCTATGTTTTACAAAAAAAGCCTCCTGAATGGTCAATGGACAACGATACCCAAGCCCTCTTTGAGGGATACGATAACAAAGGCTTTCCTGCCCAGGCAGTGAGCGCGCTGGAGGCAGCTGCAGGCAGGAAACAGAAGGGGCTGAGATTTCCTGGAAATACGAGCCCGCTTTGCCTCCTCTCTGAAGCCAGAGGATAAAAGAAAGCCCCCTCTGAGGACAGCCAGCCTAGATGGGATTGTGATAGAAAAGGACGTTATTGGCCTTTCGAGGTATGTGCTGAAAAGCCCAACTAATTAGAGAATACAGAATTTTGCTTATTAAGCTGGGCAGAAAAAATAGGGAGCAAGACGACACACGTATTCAGGGATACGACTATCTTCCCCAAATTGTTTTTTCTTTACACAAAGATGAGTGCTGTGTGTCTCAAAGCATGAGCAAACACATACCTTTTTTTCTCATTTTCAACTACTTGATTGTTATTTCATTTCTACCAGACAGCAAACTTTGCTGTGTTTTAGATCCTTTTTCAACTTTAGTTAACCTTCCCATCCTGTCTGGAAATACAATGCCTGTGAACTGGGGAAATAACAGGGACTACACTCATATTGCTGCCTGATCTCTTACATCATGTGAAGCTTTATCATAGAAAAAACAAAGCAATTCATCCCTGCAAAGCCTGAGGTTATAGCAGCAGCAGCACTGCTGTATCCCTGAGCAGGAATTCCACTGGGGCAGGCACTGCACAAACCCAGCAAAGAGACACTCTTTGTCCCAAAGAGCTTTTAAACTCAATATAAGAGACAGCAGAGGGATTCAGGTGGGAGGGCAAGAACGTAAATACAATACCACTGATCAGAACAGTCCACAGGGAATGCGTGTCACAGCCTGTCTCCCCCTAGAATTAAAAAGCCTTTCGGTGACCCGCATTGTAAAATCAATTTTAACGAAAACCTTTTTGGACACATGAATAACCAGACAACAAGATGCATCTTCCTTTCTGGTTTACACAAGATTTTGGTCATCATCCCTTAGAAGACAGTTCTTGAACATGTGATAAAATGGGGGGGGTNTGCAATCAGTGAAGCACCAGTATAATACACAATTTAAATCATTTCCTGCTTGCTGCCTTAAATCATGATTAACATTGGTGAAATCTATTCCCACTGTTTGAGACCCAGTGAAACGACTTCCATGGGAAACACTGGCCAACAAGCTACCAACAAGCCCATTAACCACATTAAGGTTTTGTTTTGATTTTTTGTGTGCCAAGGAAACATTATCACTTCTTAACACATTTATGCAATGTTCTGGGGTTTTTTTTTTTGGCCAAGTGTTATCTATCTTTGTTCTTTCCAGAGGGCCTGTATGAAGGGTCATACATCTCCAGGGGAAGACGTCCTAAAGTCCCAGGACTGTTAGACTTCCCTGACGGAAAGAGGCAGAGCTGAGCACTTATCGAACTTCACGTGTTTTTAACCAACGTCCCAGGACCCTTGTATACAGCCGATCTGGCACAGTATGGCATGAAAACACACCCAACCTACACACTCGGTGCACCCGTACACATGCTCAGAGCCCGCAGCCCAGGGACACTTGACCGACCTGCAGCTCACCTCTCTGTAAGCCTCACGCACTTCACGGCTGTGCGTTTGACTCTGAAAAAAATGTCCTCCTGTGTCTAAGTTCCCAAACTTAAAAAGCTATGAGCAATTTTGAAAAGCTTGGCTCCCTGTTTAAGACTGAGGTGGCCATTTCCACTGAGAGCAATAAAATAGCCCTCTAATACTGCAGGGGCAAGATTCTTTCCGCAGCGTTACTGAAGCCCTCATATCTAGCCATACTAAATGAAGTGGTGCTTCTGTCCGAGATGTATTTGCACAGAGGGATGCTGAGGTTCATCTGACTCCTCACCCCACCTCTAACCTGGGTTAGAAAGCCTCCATACACAGCCTCCCTACCTGCACTCACCTCTCACCATCACTGCTGGGGGAAGCAGGCTGACATGGACATGTCAGAGAAGAGAAGAGCTCCGGCTAAATGTCCTTTCAAGTCTATTGAAGTCCTAGCCTCTTCCTTACAGCTAGGGCCAAATGAAGTCACCTCCTCATAATGAAACACTTTACCTTGCAGAAGCCTGCCAGATACTCTAACATGGTAGCTACCTAACATGGTGAAGCAGCAGAAGTAGCTATCACCTGCTGTCCTCTTCCTTCTCCTCCCATAATCAAGTAACTCTTCCAGAAGAACAGAATTTAGCGAGCTCCCGAACATACTTTTTGTTCTTTTTCTTGCCACATTGAGTGCCCAGAGTGAATGCCAGTAAATCCAGTGGCCTAAGTACCCAGTAAGCTCAGCACGTAAAGCTCACCTTTACAGCTGGGGAGAGACAGTCCCATTTTTCTAACTCAGACAATCCCACATTTCAAGTAACAATCCTATTGAATCTGCTACCTTTCATTAAAGTAGCTCTTATAACTCTGTCAAATTCTCCAACCTTTGTATTGATTTTTTTCTCCTATTCAAAATAACTCTCCTTTACAACAAGAGCTGGCTGTCAGCCTCTTATCTCTTATTTTCACCCCATCTGATCCCCCTTCTCCTTGTCAGTCTTTCCAGATTCCAATTAATCATGTAGAAAATCAGGGATTTATGTTAAGAGGAATGTACAACTCTTAGCTCATCATTAACATACTGTAATTGCAGTGTAGTGCTACTGCCTCCGACCTTTTCAACAAGACACTGGAAATCCTTTGAGGAAAGCAGGACATTACCAGCCAACATGAAAAGAGTTATATCTGGTTCGTGTTACTGGATAGTTATTTCAAAATAAAACTCTGGATGCACTGTAACATTTGCAACTCACTCTGGAAATTACTGGGGCCTGGCAGGCAGCAGGAAGATGCTGCCATAAAACCAAACTGCTGTTACGTCCCTAAATTTTGTCTGGGTCTCTACACGAACAGTCCCAAGATATGCTAACCCCTCCACTAAACATATTTTACTTTCAGACCATCCTCTCATGTTTCTTCTTAATTATCACGGGGCATTCACAGAAAAGATCAGCCAGATGGAGACTAAATATTTCACTACTAGAAGATAAAGCATTCTGCACTAAAATGGAACCTTGATCGCAATAAAGTCATTAATTAAAGTCTCAACTGATTCTCCTGTCAGTATATGGGAGGCACTAAAGAGAACTGTGAGGAGACAGTGTATCAGCTACACTAAGGAAAATAAAACAGTAAACCAGACAGTTATAAGATGATGTTTAGCTTGCACTGCTCACGGTCTTTACAGTGCAACATGATGAAAACTCAGCCATGTGCTCAATATATCCATCCATTTTATGTTATAAAATTACGACACACTGATTTCCTGACGATGAGAAACCTGAACAAGATTTAAAAGCGGTGAAGAGCAAAGAGGAGTAAAGCCTGGAGACTCCTGGAGTAAAATCTTACTTTACTGGAGATAAGCCAGAGCAGCAGTTTTGGCTTTTTAGCGTCTTGTATTTTTAGAGTATTTTATGGCTATCTGGACCCCCAAAGACTGTGGGGAAAAGGGAGACAGAAGACTGCAAGAACACAGACCGAAAAAAACATGCTAAGTGTCAGTCTGAAAAAAAAAAAAAAAGAAAAAAATAATTAAATGTGAAAATCCCCAAGCCATCTCCTTGTCTGAATGATTAAGTCAAGGGTGCTGTAAGAAATGTAGATGGAATAAGCAGTGCATGCTAAATTCCCTGGACACTCTACAGCACAGACAGCATGAGTATGGAGCCAAATCCTCACTCAGAGTTTCACCAGCACATCTCCCATCAAAGTCACTGGGAGCTCTAAGTATCCCCCTAGAAGTGTGGATTTGGTCCTCGGAGAGAATATTACAGTAAAATTACTTCAGACAGTCAAAGTCTCTCGCTGTGATATATTCCCAATGGTCGTCTTTAGGTCCCTCCATCATTTATTGACTTCTACTTTGCTACATCCTGCCAGATGGAGGCAAGGGAATTTGAAGAGCAACTACTAAACGAAATACAAGGAAATAAAACCAACGCTGGCTCCCTGTTTCACAATTAGTCTTTACTTGTGCTTGAAGCCAACAACAGAGATCTTTGCAAAATTCCAATTACTAGATATGCTGGATGCCAGAAATAATAAGCCCAGCCGCAACACAGCAACATAGGGTGTTCTCCCCTGTATATCAAGAAAACATACTGTGATACATTCATCTTTTAATGTCAAAAAACGTGCACAAATCTCAACAGACTTAGAAATGCACCAAGAGTAAAACTAAAGAACAGAAAAGGCCCCAATTCTAACATTAAAAAGTAAATATCGCCTGCCATCCGCAGCTGGACAAAAGGCTGGACATATACTGTAGACGACTCCGAGTGTGATAGAAAGACTTACCATTCAGGATAAAACAAAATAAAACAAAACATTAACTTGTCTCAGTTTATTCCCTGTAGTAAAGGTTTTTGTACACCAAATACCACATATTTCTTCTACATTAATGACATTGATTATCTTCCGCCTGTGACAATACAAAACATCGGAATTTAAGTGATAATGAGAGGTAGGATAGCACACAGTGATAAACTTTGGCAAGGAGATCTAAGCATTCAAATTAGAGCAACTAGCTGTAGATCTAGACCACGCTGAAGTTAGTACGTATATTCAAAGGGAAAAGGAAGAAAATCAAAGAAGTAGCAAGAACAAAGACACCATTAGAACCTGGAAAGTCTTCTAAGAAACACGCTTAAAGAAGAGCAAGAATTGTTAATGCAAATGATTGTTTTGTAATAATAATGTAGTAAAATGAATCTATCAACATAATGTAAAAGCTCGTTAATTGACATGAAAGGGTGTTAGCTCTTCATTTTCTGCTGGGATGGTTTGTGGGGTTTTGTTGGAGGGGGTTTTTTTTGATTTTTTTTTTTTTTTTTTTTTAATGGAGAAGAACTCAAGACCTCCAAGAACATGCATGCTGGCACTTGTGGGTATGAAATCACATTGCTGTTTCAGAAGCCAAGTTGATGTTCCTATTACCAATTTGGCCCAGACAGTGCAAGTTTGTTCATGTAAGATTAAAGGGATGAGGTCTCTATGGCATATTGCAGTATGGTCCTTGGAATAAGATTCTCATTTACTAAATAAATTACTGTATATTACTGTATAATGGTGTTCACATTATAACTGACAATTAGCGCCATTAAAGAGAAAGCTCATAAACAGCCAAAGCTCACATCAAATTAACACAGTCATGATTAAAATCACTCTTCTGATTTCTGCTCTTCACAGAAATAATCAGCATTTTGCATAAAAATGAGTGCGAAGCAGCTCAAAAAAAATCACAGTTATGCTGGGACGGTGGTACTGAACTCCGCCAGCACAGCACAGCACTGCCACGTCAGCTGTTCGCTTGTCTATGAAATATTAAGCTCCGGGTTTCCCTCCTAGAAGGCAGCCCACATGGTCTGCCCTGCCTGCCGCAAGCTCTGCGCAGGCAGGGCTGGTAACCCGTGCGGTGACACTGGAGATTAAAGCGCTGCAATTACTCCTCTTGGCTCTAATGAGGGGAACCTGGGTTCTCTCCTGGCCTGAGGGAAGCTCATGATCTTTATTTTGATTTTGTCACTTCGCCATTTAAAGGGTTTCTAGCGTTTGCATGTTCATTTATACCGCTTCGACTTCAGAAAGAAAAAGAAAAACCTGAGTAATTATAGCGGGGAAGAACAATAACAAAATACAAAGGAGTCAGCAATTCATTAAAATTTAGAGAATGCAATGTCAAAAACTTTCCTTAACTTGAAGAAAAAAGGAGGGAGACTTTTTCTAAACTGGCACAGAGCCCACATCCTCATTAGGATTTGCGCTCCACTCACACAGCCATACGCTAATGGTATCGCTTTAATCTTCAGCATCACAGCACTAGTTCCTGGCCTCACCCAGATGATGGTGCTCAAATGGCAAGAAGGAGGGAAAAAGAGACTTCAGGCCAACGCTGACCAGGCCTTGTATCAAACTGGAACCTGGCTGTGGATGAAAGTTTGAAGCAGGTGGATATCTCCGATCACAAATGCTCCTTCACAGACAGCCAAGCTCATAATGGCTTCATAAGGCTGAAGTATCACCAAGGAAAATCTAATCAATAAATAAGCAATCAAGACCACATAATGAAAGAATACCACTACATATGCCATGGTTTGAAAAGGAATCACGATATGCTACATATGCATAAAACTACTGTGAGATAATACGCCTTTGATCCAACATGCCTTTAAAGCAGGAAACAAAAGGATGTTCTCATATATCTTACCAACTAATTTAACATATAAATCACAAAAAAATATGATCCAGATGGGCTTCAATGAAGGGAACCAATTAACGTAGACAGCCTTACCATCTGACACATTAGTTGTAATAATAAAAACCAAACAACATGGTCAAACAATAATGCTCTGTATTATATCTGACATTTCTAATTAGTTTTTGCATCCTCTTCAAGAAAAAAGACTACCAGCAAGCACTTTGTTTCCCAGAGGAAAAAACATCTAAACTCCATGTGCACAGAGCATAGTCTATGGATGAAGCTGATCTATCTGCGTTCCCTTGGGATGTGCTTTGGAGCTAATGGGTTTTGCATAGTCCACATCTGGTTGCACAGACTTGGAAAATGTTTCCTTTCAGCTGCATCGCCACTGTAACTGCTGCAGACCTGGAATGCCAATACCCGCGTGCTCCTTAAAAGCTTTACAAAAACATCCATGGGCTCAGAATAATCAGAATTATTTGGGCTTTGCTTTCCGTAGGATAGGATTTTGGTTTTTTTTCTTTCTACAGCCTTCCTAGAAAATGCCACTTCTCAAATGAAGTACAGTATTTCTGGCACAGACCTCCCAGCATCAGGCAATTAGGGTTGCATCAGACAGTTGCAAGCTGAACTACAATTACCATTACAAATTAAAAGCTTCACCATGCATACATGTACAGTTACTGTTTGAGAGGTCTAATCCCAACTATGAGGACTCTTTTTACATGTATTGGCAAGAAGGACTCGGTTTCATCACCTTAGACCTACTGGACCCTTCAAAATCCACCCATGAAAATCCTTTTCAGCACGACTGAAATTTGGAATTCTTGGGCAGGAGGTAGATAGCATCACAACAGGGAAAGGCTTGATCTGGAAACTGCTCTTCCTTTAAAAAATAGTAAAGGAAAGGCTGTGAGAACGCTGCTAATGCCATCATATCCAGGAAGGCCAGAACACAGAGGTTCATGTCATTGCAATGAATACAAATCACTTGGAAAATTACATTTTCATTATTAGGATTAACACTAAACCTATCTGATACAGCAATTTATTTTGTACAGCATTCATAAACAAGTGACATAAATGCAGAAAGGCAGTCTCCTTTCCACACCCGCCCCCCCAATTTTAAAGTAGAAAAAATGAGTATTCCAACCAATTGAAAAGAAAATGAAGAATATTTAAACCAAAGGAAAATTATTTATTGGGAATTTGCTTTTTTCCAAATAGCCTCCATTCATCAAGCCAGCAGCAAATAGCCTTGGCATCATAAGAAAGGGTTTGTGAAGTGAAAATACTATTTCTGACACAAACAAGAAGGCCCAGGCTTCTTTACCGTCTCCACTCCCTGAAATTTCAAAAGAGGAGTTGACTGGCTCTGTAGACTTCCTGAATGCTCCTTCTGCCACCCAAAAATAGGGTTACAAATATCAGTATCGCCAACTAAGACAGACAGGGCAGCATAACAACGTTTGGGACTTTGCTCCGTGTGTTTAAGGGTGACCCCTTGTAAGAAATCACAGCTACATCAAGCCAGGTGTTGGAAAAGCTCATTAAAAAGTAAGAAAATAAAAAATCTCTGCCTCGCAGAACATCCCATGTACAGGTTCAGAATTGGGAGACCAAAAATGGCTTCTAATTCTCATGTGATGGGGCAGTTGGAGCCGGGAGGTGAAAATTGAAGGGTTTGGTCATGCACCAGAATCTATTACAACCTCCCTTTATGCTTTGGAAGCCTCTTCCCGCCTCCTGAAAAAGTGACTTGGCTAAAGCCACATGTGAGGAATTATGGCAAGCTGGGGGCTGAATCAAGTTCTTGCAAGATCCAGCTCACAAGACAACCATTTCTGCCCACATGTGTGCTTTCTGGGCAAGCACAGCTCCCCTCAACCTGCTCACGTCCACATTCCAGGCTCTGAAAGTGCTTATCTGCCTACCGACAGGCAAAAGTAATCCCAGATAACATCTGTTTTATCTCACCATGCAAAACCTTGACTATAAAGTGAAAAGTATCAACAATCTCTATTGACACAGAAAACATTGCACTAACGACAGAGTGACCTAGGACTATCAGTCACAAGCCAAGACCCCACCGCACCAGGCTCCACAGCAGCCCACGGCGCCAGGACCCTCCCTGCCATCTAAAGGCATGTCCTTGCAGTCAGCTGCAGACAGTCGTCCAGTCCCGTGCTCTGAACACAGCCGCGTTCGCAGGGTGCTGTGCCTGAGCCAATACCGTGCTCCTGCTGTGACACAGTGCTCTGCTATGATAGCTGGGTGGCTGGCAGACCGGGGCTGGCCGGGGTCCAGCTGGCTCCTGCACAGGCAGAGCAAACGCACAACTGTTTGCACAGATCTATGTGGACGTCCTGTTAGTACAAGGCAAGGGACCGCAGCTGAATACAGGTAGAGAGAGGGCCATACACGTGCAAGGAAGCAATACCGATGAAAGACAGCAGTCTCAGCATGACGGCTCCCAAACCACTGCTATTTGTTTGTAAGCATCATGGGAAAGAAAAGATTTGGAGGACAACGAGGTCACTTTGCAAGGAGATCCTCCCACACATGAAAAGCTTATGGGAGAAATGAGAAAAGTGGCTGTTTGCAACTTAACCCATGGGACATGAGAGCTGGCAACGCTCGCAAAGCAGAGCTCAGAGCTGACATTGCAAAAGCACATAAGAGATGATAGATAGAGTGCTGCGAGGGCCGGAAGGGCCTTGAAAGTGATGTGTTCATTGAAGGAAACATTGCCCTATTTCACAGTCGTCTCAAACTACGGCAATACATTCTGATTTCATTTTTTTCGAGAACATAAGCGCATGTCTTTCCACTCACCTCAACGGGGAACCTCTTGCCATTGATGCTGTGCTCAGAGCCAGCTGATCCGTTGCTTTGACCCCAGTGAAACTCCACTTTCTCTGCCTTGAATCTGCCTGGCAACCCGGCACCACTGACAAAATAGTCGTCCTTCAGCAGGATAGCAACTGCACACACAGAACAAGGAGAAAGACCTTCTTAGCACAGTTTTTCTGAAGCATTTACAGTTTTTGCCCATTATATTAAAATACTTCTAATGCAAGTAAAATGTTGGGTCATCATTTTCCTCTTTACAGGGATTGGTTTAAAAAAAGTCTACAAGTAATGCTGGCTAATTATGGAAGTGATTATGAAGTTACATAGATTACAGAAAATCCCAAAGTCCAAATTTCTCAAGGACTTTTTGCCCTCCTTATTGGACTTTGAGTAAAATTTAAATTGCAAACTCCATCAAAACCTGTTTAATGTGATTCCAGAGAGTAATGGCTGACCACATTCCTTGGCCTTACAAACCACTGAAGGTCTGTAGATCACAAGTTAGGAAAAGAATGGATGCTCTATTTGTCGGATTTCCTCTGTTTTGTTGGGGGGCAGGAAACCCCTGTGCCCTGTCCCACCTCTACTGCTGGACATGGCGGGTACTTTCCTTAGCCTCCCTGCTCCTCCCTTCTGTAAAATGGGGAGAGTGACAATAACGTTTTTGAGACCCACTCATGAGATGTCCTCCATAAGAACTGGGTTTTATTACAGTAACTCTGACATTATTATTATGTGATTCAATAAGGGTCAAAAGGATCTTCTTTGTATTTTCTTTTCATTTCCAAAAACCTTTGTAGTTTAGGTAACAACAAAAGCTGTAGGTCCAAATAGAGGGCAAAATCCTATGGTGGAAGCTGGTACATGTTACAGGGGAGGTCTACAGTCCAACCAAAAACTGAATCCAGCTTTCAAAAAATTCCTGTCTGCTGCTCTCACTACAAGATCACCTGCCTTTCTAGCATCTCCCATTTTTAATACACATGATTCCTAAAAATTACTCCCTACAAAATCCTTTCTTCTCATCCCTTACAAAACCGTTGCCTAAAAACAGAACTAAAATTAGAATTTTGTTCTTGTAAAAGCCATTGCAGATCACCGCTTGCTGTGCCCAGAATCCTGTGATTAAAGTTTTTGGGTTGGTTTTTTGGATTTTTTTTTTTTTTTTTTTTTTTTTTTTTTTTTTTGGATAATAAAAAAACCAACAAGTTTTTTTTTTNCATCTGGCTTTTTTTTTTTTTTTTTAATGGGAATAGCATAACCCACAAGGATTTCTCTGTGTTCTCAAGCCAACTGTGTCATCACAACAGGAACATTAATAAAATTGGATTTATATTATGTAAGAGGGAGGCTTTTATTCACTGCTGAAAAAAACCAAAAAAGCTAGTTGTGAAATAAAAGTTATTCCTCTGTTGGTGAATCAGTGGCAGGATTCACTGCAGGCTAGGCTTTCTGCCGCACCAGGGCTGCCCCCCATGAGTACAGACAGTTGGCTACAGCAGCCTCATCTCAGGTGCAATTGTAGAATTTAGACACATCTCAACTTTAAATTGTTTATGTTAAAACTGTCCAAATGTTAAATTGCATGAGATGTTTAGATGTTTCAAAATTGTGCCAGCGACATCATGGGGCTATTTTCTTCCATGATTTCTGGTTCTTTCGGCACTCCCTTTGCATTCAAAGTGTTTGTGCAGGAAGACGGGTGGCGCAGGACTGGCTATAGGATACTGCCCGTGTCAGCCAGGGCGCTACTGGTGGGCACGGTCTTCTTACACCAAATTTGTGAAACGTAAGTCACTGAAAGCACCACTGCTCTCTTCCTCCCTTAAAAAAATCTCAATGAGCTCAGCAGTATTTTAAATACTGAAAATCTCACTCAATTGGTTACGAATTCCATAGATAAAATTGGAGGAGATGAGGAATACAGGAAAGCAGATTCGTGTGCATCTGTTAAAAACCTCTGTGGGGATTCAGTTGCATCTAATAAATATTTGATAGTTCCTAAATCATTTATGGCTCTGTCAGGGGTCATTTTACTTGTTTTAGATGAATAATTAAAAGGATAATTAGGAGGATGTACAATCTGAAATGTTCATCTAATTGTTCATTTTACAGTATTTCTTACACTGCTGAGCTGTACGACACATGTTCCCATCACCTTCCTATCTTAGCAGCATCCCCTTATTGCCAGTGATTTGGGGGCTTCCCTCCCCTCCATGTGATCTCTGGTATTCAGGACTGGAATAAACAAACATCACCTTACCGGCCTTTGGGAGCCACTGCTTTTAGCCAATGATTTCTGTAGAGTGCACAGCAAGGAATCAACCCCCAAAGCCCGCTAATTTAAAATACTGTATAATTGAGATTACAAAACCAAAGGAGGCGGTGCACAGCCACCAGGATCACAATCGCGTGATGCCATTTGCAGGATCAGGGCTGGAGCTGTATGCCCATCTCCCTCATGAGAGCAAAAATAAATCTGGATACAAAGCAGCTCTTCCCCTGCCTTAGCAGAGCGGCTGTGATGGTCAGGACCAGCCAAGAGTGATGCGCATCACGTAGGAAAAGTATTTAACAAAAACACATCTCTGGCAGAAATTTTAGTACGTTTCTCTAAGTAGAAGGAGTTTTTAGGAGTTCTCAGTGACCTAAAAAGGGGGAAAGTGGCAATGTCTGTGTAATGCTGGCGAGGGTACTGCTCCCGTGGGCGCTCTTCTTCCAGGGCAAGGTTGGGCTCGAAGAAGCCTCGTCAGCCTCAGGCCCTGGCTGACACCAGCTAACACTTAATTATAAGGTGGCACAAATGAAAACAACTAATGCAAATACAACTATGAAATGTGCTAATACTCTCCAAGTGATCTTTACCACTTGGGAACCAGCTACTATGGTGATGAAATCAAACCCACATTGGTGCCTTTGCCAGTGTAATCATGCACAGAAGCATTTCTAGTTGAGACAGGGGCTTAATGAATCCATCTCTATTTTCTGAATGAAATGCTGTTTTCTGTACATTGTCTGCCCTTTACCTGATATGAGNAACAAATCTAAAGAGCAATAACCTTTTACCTTTTAACATTTCGGAGCATAAAAATAACTAATTGTTCTATCCTAAAAAAAAATTACTAGGTCCAATAGCAATAACAATAACCCAAATAACACATTTCCTGCCAGTTAATGAGCATCAAGGTTAAGGGCCTTTGCCTTTCCCTCGGACCCCTGTCTCTTTTAACCAGCCATTAAGTGCTGAGAAGTGCCCTCTACATCCGTCACCATTGCTTAAACAGGTATTTAGTTTACTGTCTCTGTCAGTCTGCAATATGAAGGTCTCACGTGGCCATCTGCTCCAAGACTCTGCTGCCAAAATACATTGCAATTTATGGCACGACCTGCCTCTATGTTCTACTCACAAGCCAAAACATCCGACTTGGTTTGCTGCTCTAACACTTACCACCTTAAAAATTAATCCCAGGCAAGTTTCTTCAGCAGGTCAGAAAACCAAGAAAAGGAATGGGACTTGATAAAATAAGGGAGGAGTTAAGAGCTCAGCAGAAAAAATCAGGGATGACAGCAAGGCAAAAAGAGTCTTCACGTTACCAGTAAAAGGCCGTAAGTTACCAAGAAAAGTGACAGTTACTGTTGCTCTGCAAAGCAATAACTTGTCAGCAAAAATCCATACCCCAATGGGTGAGGAAATCAAATATAGCAGCAGTGCTAAAATCACCCAGTAGAGAAGACTGAAGATACAGCTTCATTGCCAACTGCATGGAGACTGGAAAATTTGCTGGCACATTTTGGTTCAACATGGTTTCCTATTATATGCGCAGCAATATGTTCCTATTACACATACAGTATAGCATTAGCATCTTTCTTAGAAGAATAGCACCATCACCTTTTCGTGGTATTTCTAATTACATTTATTGCTGGTTACTACAAACACCCTTCTGTGACCAAAAGGGCAGGGTGCATAACATGAATAGATTAATTAAGCACCAAATTTCCATAGCATTCAACCTTGCGCGAACCTCATGTTGCTACAAAGGGCAACAAAGTCAGGATTTCAAAGCAAACAGCAGCATTTCTTACTGAAGCTGGAAAAAACCCTCAGTAATGCATCAAAAACCCAGGCTATGCTTGGTGGTGGTTTATGTTAACTGGATTTGCTTTGTGGTGAAAGAAGACAGGATCACAGCCTGTCACTCCATCTCATCTGAGGGGCAACAACTCTCAGCTCCTGCTAAGATCCTGAACTGCTGGAACTGGATCTGAAGCGCTTGCTGGACTCCAGGTTGCAGCTCAGATCCAAAGTCCCCTGGAAGCAATGGGTGTACCTGAGGTCACGCTGCGTGCACGGCTGTGTTGCAAACTCCCAGGGCAGGTACATGCCCTGGGTTTTGCTAGCAGACCTCTGACTAGGGACACGTTACATAAAGCACTATAGAGATGCGTGTCAAATGTTAATAAAGATAAAAATATACTTCCAATAAATAAAATTGAATTAATTAGTGGTTTAATCCAATTCCCTAAAAATATTTGACCTTGTCAAATGAAGAGGGTAGCCTTATAATTTCTGCTTTTTATATTTTTAGAATTAAAGAGTAATCAAATGCATGCGGCTTTGCATATAAATCAACCTTGACCTTTTGGTGAACTGTTTTGGTAAAAATAAGCAGTACTCTGACTGTTCTTTTCTCTAAAAGCCAGAACAGACAGAGCAGAAGAGGATTGAGTTCAGTGAAGAAGACTGCTATAATCATATCAGAAACACATTAATAAGCCCCCACCACTCTGAGCACTTATTGCTCTTTCTTCTCTAAAACCTTCCAATTTCTAAGACTTCCCCTTTCCTACAAAAGCCTGAGCCTCGCATCTCAGTATTCTTTTGGATTAGATGTTACAGCCTCCCGAAGCTGATAATTCAAGGTTACACCTTGAAACTCTTACACAGCCTTTTATTCTGAGGAACAACTGACTAGCAAGAGAATTATTTTATACTGAGAATGTAAGAAAAAAAAAAAAATCCCTTTTAAAACCCCCTTAAAATCAATCTGCAGAACTAGCTTTGCACAGAATGCAGAGGCAGAGATAGGTGGCTGCTGCTGGAAAATTATTTAAAAAAAAAAAAAAAAAACCACAAAACCCAAACAACAGAACAATGAAAAAGAAGGAGGGTGGAATGTGGCTTNTCGTCTGAAAAATTATTAAAAAAAAAAAAAAAAAACCACAAAACCCAAACAACAGAACAATGAAAAAGAAGGAGGGTGGAATGTGGCTTGACTTTTTAATTGACTGCAGGCAGGCTATGGAGACAAACAGAAAAGAACATACCCGTTTTTCCTGTGTTTTTCATCCAAGTCTTGTTCGAAGATTCATTGTCAAAACCATCAAGCTGCAGTTCTTGATACTCATCTCCAACATGGGCCTGATGGTCTATGATGTCTATGGGAGACTGGTGAGACCCTCCGCACTTCTCGCTGGAAGTAACCCAGTGCTCGGGACCATAGGTACCTGTTAAAAGATACCAATGCCAATTAACATTCCCGTGGCTCAATAGTTCTGGATAACTCTTAAGTAAGAGTATGAAGCACTTAAGCTCCCCAGGTAACTCCACCACAGTTACACTTCTCGCGTTTGAAAGAGGTTAAGACTTGTAAACTTATGAGGAGATTGAAATCCATTAGCTTTGCGCAGTACTCCAACTTTGCCTCTAGCAGTAACGAACAATGGCCTTTTTTTTTTAATTACTATTCTATAAAACTATCTGCGATTCCCAAGTTCCCCTCATGCGTATGTTATCAATTAGCATGGTGTTACAGGAACTTTCCTAAAGCTTCAGCCTTTATATATTACTATAGAGTTTACCTTTCCGCGAGACAAATAACGTAACAGCTACCCATTAACTCGCGTTTGTGCAATACTTTGCTTAGATAATATGATCTTTATTAACGATCTCATTTCTTTTGGAGGTTTTGAAGCCAGAATTAACCTAATGTATATTAGTAAATTTGAAGAAAACAACAAAGGAAAAAAAAAATTACTCTGGATGGATGAATTAAAGAGGACAATGACCTGTCAGGAAAATACTATAACTTTCTTTTGCTGCTGCTCTTACATGAGTTTTCTGTTTTCTTTATTAGCACAGTCTGTTCTCACCTGATGTAAACTACTCTCTCAAAACAAGTCAAGTCAAATATTAGCAGTAAATGAGAAGCTCCAAGGACTGACAGGCAGCGTCTTGCGTACGTGGCTGTACCTGGGCACATCAGAGCCATCCATATTACATGACAGCTAGCCAAAAGCATAGAGCCAAATACTGTCACCTCTCCTCCCCTCCGTACCCCTCTACTCTCTTTTTTTATTTAAAAAAATTGCAGGGAGTAGTTTAAGTTCTGGAAAGCAATATAAGCTTCTGTATTTTGTGAACCCATCACTAGCCACCGTGCAAGGTCAGCAAGAGAGGAGCATGCTACAGCTGCGAAGAGAAACACCACCAGCACCCTCTGTCCCCAGCACGTCAGGGTCCTTACAAGGCTCGGCATAACGCTTTAAAGTATTTTTTAGTAGTTTAAGATATTCGCTGTTATCACAGCTGCCCACCCAGCTCACAAAGCACAGGAGGAGGAGCACATCCTGCTCCTGTTGCGGAGCTTCCGCCAGCTCCAGAATACGTTTTGGTGTATTAATGAGTCCTCAACCCCCAAATTGTTTGACTAAATTTTGTGACAGTATTGCACCAGCACTGCTGCTGGGAGAAGGAAAACAGCAGTGTCTCATGGTGTCGCAGTGGAGCTGCAAGAGGTGGTATCGCAAACCTCCCCTAAGTCTGCCAGAGATTGTCTGCCACAGCCCTAACTCACCCTGCCCATTCTGCAAGGTTCTCCAGCACAAACAGTCAATAAAAATAATATGTAAAAATAAAAGGTTTCAGGCAAAGACCTTGTCCATCCCCACCACATACCAGCTCTAGATGCACTATAACACCAGGGACCCTCAGCAGCATACGCAGGAGCATCTCCAGTGAATTTTTAATTTTTCTTATGACCTCCCTCTCCAACTCTTAAATTGTGTTAACAGAGACTAAGAGATTATCTTCCTATGAGTGCAAACAGTGGTTTGAGCTCCTGAAATAACAGCACAGAGTTCTTTCCTGTAAAGCACTTTTTGCTCACAGTTCTTTAAGTGCTTTACAGCAGGCATCAGCAACATTATTCTCATGTAAAGACAGGGAAATTGATGGCTTGAGAAGGGAAGCAATTTGCCCAAGCTCATCTACCAAAACCAAGTTACAACCCAGAGTTGAACTCTGCTCTCCTGAGACCCCTGATGTCATACCTGTATCGTACCTCCGAAGTACACAGTCAGCATGTCTGTTCGATAGGCAGACAGCAGTAAATGATGCACCAATATGCATTTATTACCCTTGCATCTGAGAAGCGTATGTAAATTCAATTAGTGCCATCCAAACCCAGCAGTTGTGAAGGCTGGTTTCTTTGGCCCCTGGGTTTTAATCTGTCTAGTTGCAAAATGCGTTCTTCCTATCTCCCCGTGGGCTAATGCAGGACACTTAATCAATAGTAAGATTTTGTGCTATACTCCTCGCACACAAATGCTGTACGGTAACCAAAAACAACAAGAAGAAAGTGTTTTACTTTCAACTACAATTAGGCAAAATCGCAACATCCTTTAAAAATCAGTTACATCATCTGCCCAGGTTAAAAATCAGTTTCGTTTATCTCATGGTTCAACTTGTACTGTCAGCAAAAGCCACTTCCGGTTGATTTCCCAATGTACCACAGCCAAGGAGAACAGAATTATTAAAAACCCTACATGGGGAAAACCAAACGTGTTCCACTCAAACGCAGATATTTTTCCTGATTCAGAATGCTCTTAGTAATTGGTTTGCAGTGAACTAATTGGCAATTCAGATTTACTTTTCGCATAACCTTGCATTTACTCCATGAAATTTGGCAATTTGCTTTAAAATGTTTAGTACTACACGTAATCATCAAACCTGCCAGCTCTCATTTTTTGGCTTTGTTATAAACACAGGGCAAGCATTTCAAAAGCACTCTGCTCACAGAGGCTATCGCAGTGGTTTCAGCTGTGCACTCAAAAGGAGCTGTGCACTCAAATTTTTCTTTTTTAAGTATTTTGGTGACCCTTCAGTCAGTGGGGAGAATTTTTTTTTTTTTTTTTTTTTTGAGTAGGCGGATTTATTTTAACAGGGACTGTAGGGTTCCTTCCATGCATCTTGTCACAGAGACTTTCTTTTTTAAAAAAAGTATAGCCAGCTTTCAACCAATTTGCAGTGAAAACTGTCTTGTCAAAATGAATAAAATAAGCCATAAGGGTAAACAAACAAGCAAACCAACCACCATGTTGAATTAAAACCTCAAGTAACTTATGTACCTGGACTGACTAGCTGAAATGTAGTTTTTCACAGGCATTTAAAGGCTTGTATAGCTTTGTATCATTTTAAAAAACAACGTCTGCTTTTTTTTAAATTAAACTTCTTTGGATTAATTTAATAGCAATACATCTCTTTCTATAAATACAGTAGCTTCACTTGGTTCTAAATCTATAATTTACAAAAAAAGCAGCCTAGCAGTTATCTGCTCTCTTCATACGATAGTATGAGGTTTTATGCGTGTTTCCGTATTGATGCTGAATTATTAAAGAAAACTCTAATGCAATGAAACTCTCTCAGCAATTCAAACCCCCAACTTAGTGCTGGCGCAGTGACTCCAAGTCCTGACATCCCAAGTTACAGTCATAAGGCTAAACTCTGATTTAGAGGTTCAAGACCTGCTAGTTATAATCAGCACAGGATTTTATAAACAGCAAGGTTTTCCATTAATTTCTTTCAGAAGTTTTTGATATGCAAATTATTACATGCAATATGACCTACACCATTATGGCAGCAATTCTAGACAGAAATAGAGGCCGTGACCCCAACATCTCAGTTCTCAGCTGTGCAGGATTGGGGCCATCCCATCTTTAACAATTAGCAGGAAAAGGCAAAGCGGAGCTGGGGGGCGAGAAGCAAATTTGTCTTTTTGAGTTTGAGACCAAAATAAATAAATTATATCCACTACCCAGAAAAAATAAGGCCAACAACGTGTAAAATGTAATCAAGAATAGCGCAGTGGGATTCATTTATTCACTGGTAGCCATCAGAAGGTTTAAGCCTAACTGTCTGCTTTTTTCCATGGACACTCAAGTGCAGTTTTAATTGAAACTGATCTTCCACTACAGATTTCAAATTAATTCTTCTTCCAAGTGTCTCATGCTCCAGACATCCTTGCCTTGCAAAAAACCCTATATCATTAGAGGAGGAAGTAGAACACTTTTTCTAAGC
Source organism: Fregata magnificens (assembly GCA_013389945.1). Classification (NCBI taxonomy): domain Eukaryota; kingdom Metazoa; phylum Chordata; class Aves; order Suliformes; family Fregatidae; genus Fregata; species Fregata magnificens. The sequence goes on from WAAD01039341.1 coordinate 44,432, forward strand.
TTGCAGGTATTGATTACCTATTCCTTCCATCAAAGCACAATTGCCATTCTGCACTGTATAAATCTCTTCAGCGTTAGACACTTTATAAAGTACTGAGAATTATATCATTAATCATTTGCCGTTGCACCTGTCTTGCTTTATTGAATTCTTTGTTTTTTAGAACTTTAAATAAATGCTTTTAAATAAAAACATGACACTAAATAAAGACTCTGTTTCACTTAAACCTAGTAAAAAAAAATGCCTTCATTCTGTCTGTGACATTTACGCATCTGAAAGAGTAACTTACGGCTATTTGTATTTCATTTTTCCAACAGTAAGCATCGTGGCTTTAATCAAATAGGATTTGGAATGAATTAGAATTGGCCTTTTAAGGGCTGACAAATAATTCAGTTTTCAAAACCCAAACAAGTTAAGAGCCCTCACCCGTGTTAACAAATAATACACATTTCCATTGAGATGGTGGGACGACCTGCAAGCAAAGGTAAGCATCAGACAGCCCCATCCTGGAGCTGGAGTATTTGATGCACGAGCAGCACAGAAACAGGACAGACTGCTAACACTTGGCATCCTCAGATATTGAAATCAGCATCCTGCCTCCAGGAAATCATGCCATCGGGTCCAACAACTAGGTGCACACACTGGGGAAGGAGAGCTGTATTCACCCCCCCAGGTCAACCAAATGCATGGCAGTAAGATGAGATGGCGACTGGAGAACGCCTGAGTGACAGGATGGGGCTAGGGGCTAAGGAAAGCAGTGCGGAAAGGGAATTTGGCCACAGTGACCCCCTGAGCATTGCAGAGGAGGCCACCCTCTCCCAGCTGCCGCGGGGTGTTTTCTCACCCAGCCCCACCACACAGAGCTACACGGACACTTGCTCCGTTTCCCAGCTCGGGCTGGTGCACAGGACAGAGCACTTCTCCACTGCAGCCCCAGCAACTCCAGCCCCACCGAAATCCTGCCCTGCCTCCACTTGCAGGTCAGGGAGCTGCAGAGTCCGTTGATCTCCGGGGGCTGGCAACCGCGGGCTCATTTTGGATTGCAGCCAGGCCTCTGGGGACTTGACCTTATCTTCACTGAAATCAGGGGCAAAGGGCCACTGGCTTCCAAGGCACAACAGCAGAGCTGGGGTCAGGAACCGCAGCAACACCGCAGCTTCTTACACACGACGTTTCAAACAACACATAACGCCAGAGATGTTATCACCCATCCTCATCTGAAATTACTTGATGCTTCCTAGATGCATTCTGCATTCTTTTCTCATGCAAAATCTTTCTGTCAATGACTGCAGTATCTTTAATAGTTTTTTCATACATAGGCTGCTCTTTAAATAGAATCCAGGATTACTTTTTTCCCCCCCTTCTTTTTACTGTACAACCAAAACAATGAGCAGTCTTCATTGATGAAAAACCATTAAAATAATGTATTCTGCCAAAATCTAATTAAAGCTTGTATAAAAACTTCCACTTAAAAAAAAAATCAAATATATTTATTTTTCTTCCACAATCTTTTGTTTAAAAAAAAATCTTATTAAAACCACTAGCATTTCCTTGATTGTAAATTATTTTCCAATTAATGGATCAGCTACTCTGATACAGACTGGTATGTAACTCATATGCCTTTACACAACATCCAGATACAGTTTAACAGACATTAGCAATTTTTGAGTAATGTGATTTTGATCATTCATTTGCAAGTTGGGAAAGAAGTAGAAATATCAACACTTGGTTTTTTTTAATTTCACTTGTTTTTAACATTTTCACAAAAATCTCACTTTAAATCCCAGGCCTGGCATGCAAAGAACTAGTTTAGGGGTTTTAATTTTGGACGTTTTTTTATTATTTGTTCTTACTGGGGTTTTTTTCAACAAAATGATCTCAGACAAATCTTTATCTGTATTTGATGCCTCTTAACTTTTTATTTTTGAATGAAAATGGTAGTAATGATTGCAAAGCAACCAAACCCCCTCACTTCTGCCATTAAAGGAAATCAGGTTGGGCACTTCATGGGGACATCCTATCCCATCATCTTAATATGGGAGATCATTCACCTGTGATTATGTGCAGGGCAGATATTTACAGAGCCATAAGAAAAAGGGCACTGCAGAAAGACTTATATCCCTCACCCCTTTCTAGCCCTACTTCATCCTCACTGCCCCACATGCAGACAGCTCTTGCTGCTCACTTACACGGTCAGTTTTGTAATGCCACCGGAAGCTGTCCTCATATGAAGACATGATCTATACTAGAGGCAGCACACCCATAGTTCATGTAAAGTAGCAAAGGCTCTTTTCTTGCTGGGTTGGAAGGATGTGGGACCAGCTCATCCAAAATAGGGCAAAAGACCTGCTAAGCAGTGGCTTGGTATCTTCTTCGATGGCAGTGGTATTTGGTCGAGTATGTTAGTGATGCCAACCATGCTGGTTGCCTCTAGCATCTACCACATGTTGCCTTCCTGCTTAAAGCACAAGAAACAAAATCAGAAAGGACTCAAGTGCTTAAAAGCCAGATCTCACTTGAAAGTGAATGGGGACAGCCTCTGACACACAATTTCCAAAAGTGTCTCGCTATTTCAGATATGTGACAGTATCGTGCTGTTCAGTGCAAGTGGGTATAAAAGGGAAAATTCCAGGCTTCTTATGGCAAAATTCAACCAGTTATTAAGGATGGATCGAAAAAATAGCATTTCCTCTTCACACAAAAACCTCCCAGCCTTTGCTTGCACAGCTCTGTATGGGTAGCTTAACTTAAAGGACCTGCAGGTAAGAACCTCTGCAAGTTTTATAGGCTCTGGATAAATAGGGATGCTTTGCTTTGCACGGACTGGCAGCTATGACCTGCCCAACCATCTCAGCATTTAGCTGAGCAACACTAAAGATGTGAATCTCTGCCTCTGAGTCCCTGTCATACTTGAACTGCTCCATCATGAGCCAAATATCAAGAAACACTGAGAAGAAATGTCACCACCAGTAAACAAAACTGGTTCGTTTTTTCACGCTGAGTAAGAGCAAGGAAGTGCTGCCCTTGCTCAGCTACAAAGCAATGAACTTCAATAGCAGGCTAAATTTTCAAACAGGAAAAAAAAAAATCATTTAAAACAATCAAATATCAGTGAAATTCACTACAGAACTGAACGCATTTTAAGATCCTTCAAAAATCTCAGTCTGGGGCTTCTCTCTATTACTTGGGACAGAAAGATTGAAAGTGTTACTTGATGCCATAAACTAAGACTTCACCATCACTTTTTGCCATTTAAAAGCAATTCTATCAGTAAGTCCAGGAAGGCACCAAAGGAAGGTGCTTATGCCATGTGAGTTATGACAGGAGGCAAGGCATGTACTGCAGATCCAGATCAGCTGAAGAAATCAGCCTCCCTTCACCCTCTCCTCTCACCTCCAGTTCTCTCCTACAAAGAAGAAATAAAGTGAACCCCATAGGATGAAGCCTAAAGACTGCATTTAGATGTAAGGCAGAAAAGAATGATTTGAATGACGTATCTCTTGCTGAGTGATTTACCACGTGGCTGCAGGGGTAAAAGTATAAAAATCCCTGAAAGCCATGATAAAAATCAGTGGCATCTTTCAGGGGCCTTCCCATTGCAGAGAAAGCAATCACATCGTTGCATCATTATATTAGGGGGAAAAGTTGCTGAAATTGTACTGTCTTGCTCTAAAATGATGGCATACCAAAATCAAAGAGATGGAGAAGGAGAGCCCATAGTTAGAGTTCACAGTGCTGTTTTGAACAAAGATTTCAGGATTTCCTACCCTGAGGGAAAGGGCTTTTCATTTTATTATTCTCTGTCATCACTCTGTTTAACATGAGACACTCATGCTTGCAGAAAATTCCAATTACTGCTTGAAAAATGAGACCAAATACCAAGAGCAAGATCCTGAAGAGCTTGCTGAGACCCGAACAGGTCTAAGCAGCACCCAGTCTGGAAGCTCAGTACAGAATAGTGTATGTAAGACATGTGAGAGTCGTAAACAGCCAAGGACAGTTTTTTGGAGAACTGAAAGAAGCTGAAAGAAATTTTCCCCAAGAACAATCTCTGATAAGGGATATCTTAACCGGCAGTTGTTGGAACAAACACAAGTACAGGAAGACGGAACAAAATGGGTTTGGATTTAGATAACCTTTGAGCAACTGCTAGCAGCAACATCAGAAGCTCCAACAACTCCATTCTGCACTGATGCCACCACACCTCCAGAAGTGCCCAGCCACGGGGCTGTAAAGGCAAAGCTGATCTTCAAAACTGATTTTGTCAGTGATACTGTCTCACTGCCAGAATGTGAGAGAGGAGAGAGAAAGAAAGACTTTAAACCACGCTCTCAAATATGAACTGTCCTATAACGTCTGCAGCTTTTAAACCTGAAGACAGTGAGGTGCATGTTCTTAAATTTTCATATCCGCAGATGCTACAATTATTGCGGGGTTCTGTAATTAAACCTTCTAACCTTCAATTATCTTTTGTGAAATTTTTTATATATATGTTTTCAAAACCTTTGCATTCCCTAGTATGTATGTGAACATCTGTATTACATAGTCACAAACACATGGGGTTTTTTTAATATATATATATATCCCCCATACATATACATACTTTCTGCATCCTAATTTTGTTCCTCAAAAAAGTATGAAGCTGCCATGAATCTTGTATGAAGCTCCCACTGTACCTATCAACCTGCCAGCGGCACAAATGTATGATAAATATCCAACATCAGGAAACACCAGGACCTTAAGACAAATGTTGCAGGAAGCTCACAATAAAGTGGAGTAAGTGTAATTACTAAAACAAGCTTTTTCCATAAACATTTCAAGTTTTAGCATTTGTGAGCTGAATAATTTACCACCACAGAAAACTGAAAATGGTACTAAGTTTAGCTGTGCTGGCAAAATAGTTTCAGGGTTTTTTAACGGGTGTCTCACACAGTAAACTCTTGATAGACACAACTAATGAGCTATTGTGTTTTGTAACTCTAATATTTCAAAAATATTTATATTGAGCACAGAGCACAACAGTATCAATGAAATCATTATGCAGAACTCACTGAGTGGGAGGATAAATTGTGGCATAGAAGGTGCCTGCTGGTGGCAAGTGACTGAGACAATATACATCTCCATCCTCTGTTTTTTATAATTTTCTGCATTTTTAATAAATGTATCTGACATCTCACACCATTCATTTCATAACTGTCTGAGGCCTTTTTAAAACTGCTCACCCCTGAGCTGCATATAATAAACGAGGTGATAACTTACAATATAAGGAGAAAACAGGAGATTAATTTATATGAAGACACTGTAAATTAACTTTCTTTTATTCCCATACTAGTTGAGAAAAGCTCCATGAAGGCTAGGGACAGACATAAAACGAGATTTTTTCCGAAATACAATTTTAAAAGGTATAAATCCTAATGGAAATTACTGAATGAAGACATATTATGAATCAATGCAGTAGCTCAATGACAGCACTTTGCATTGCTGGGAGGAAGACATACATTTCAGTAACGGGTGCCTCGGACAGGGCACGGGTGCCTCGGACAGGTCGTATCCGGGACAACTTTCTCCGCGGTCTCTCTCACTATCCTTTTTTCCTTTACAGGGTAATAGCTGTATAACGATGGACCTTGACAGCAGAAATACTTCTATTGCTGTAGTGCCCAAACACTGCAGAAGGAAGAGGGGGTCCATTCTTCCACGTACAGAGCAAACAGCTCCTGCCTTGAAAAGCTTAGAACCAAACAACGTAAGACAGAGCTGCAAGCAACCCAACACGAAGCACCTCGAATTTGAAAACATGCAGCCCTCCTGGGCTAACCTTCCCTATTTTGTAACAACCTTGCTTCTTCACGCTCTCTTCTCCAAAGCCATCTCCCTGAGCTGCATAACCCACTAGCACAACAGAACGGTCATCAGCCTTCCCTTGGGACAGAAGAGAAAAGAAATGCCAACACTTCCAAAGAGCAAAGATAAAAGAAGAAATTAGTCTGGTGTTTCATGGAATTAAACAGATGAAGAAGGAGCACAAGCACATATAATGCTGATGTAAACCGCGGTTCCATCTGGGCTACTCCAAAGAGAAAGCACAGAGTGAATAAAGCTCTGAGAAAATAAAACAGAGGAAACAAGGGGAAGAAGCTGGGCAGGCAACTTTCCCACCCAAGAGCTGTTAGATGCAGATGGAGGCCTGGGGGGCTTCAAGAAGACTTTGTTGAAAGAAGAGGAAGGAAGAGGATCTGAATTTGGCTTGGTGCTAATCACAGCATCCCTTGCCAACACCCAGAGCAGGCAGAAGCGAGGGCACCGAGCAGACAGCTTGCCGCTCTGTGCCTGTGACCTTCCAGCCAGATTGCAGGTGACAGCCCCCGCAGGACCCAGCCCGAGCTGAAACTGGGCAGCAGCCTGGGAGCGGCTGCTGGGCTGAAACTGTGGTAGAGACACCTCAGGCTGTAGGAGGAGGAGTGAGGTGAGAGGAAAACCTGCCAGAACAGGCATGGTGGGCTAAGGAACCCTTTTATGGGGGCATTTTGTCTTTAAACCAGAGATCTTGGCTTGTTTGAGGGCTTGACTGAGACCCTGCTGAAGCATCAAAGCTCCCGTGCTGCTGAACCTGCCTGGTGGCTCAGAGATGAACGCTGAACGACGGTGACAGTAATAAGCCGTGACATTTAAGTCAGGAAATCTCAAATTCCCATCTTGCTTCTCTGTCTCCTTCCTACCACCAGGAGCTACACGCTCCATTTCCCTCCCTTCCTTTATAAAGGGAGAAGTTCACCTGTCTCATCAGAGCATCTGCAAGGATTGCTCAAAACTTGAGAAGAGCTGCAGAGATAAAAAGTGCAGTAACTGTGCAAGACTCAACTGTCCCACTACGAACCTCGGTGCCAGGCTGCCTGCAAACGCATTTAGGAAAAACACAGTTCCAATTATTTCTCAAAGCACCACAGACTTGAATCCTACTTCTCACATGTACCCTTAATAGCCTTGGTCTCACCAAAGAAACTGCTAACGTAAATGATGCCTCACTGTAACTTAATTACCTCCAATTTAGGTGGGTATGGGAACAGAAAGTACCTTTTCTTGATTCCCATCTGTTCCTCGTAACTAACCAAAGGAGCCTTCCCCAGAGCTCTGTCTCTGAAAGCCAGCATGAAAAAAAAAAAAAAGGAGGAAAAGAAAGGAAAAAATTGTATATTTTTATTGAATTTTTGCAGCATGCAGGTTAATAAAACACCCACAGAGAGCACAGAGCAATATAGAAAGGGAATAAAGGGAGGGAGGGCTGATATCAATAAAGCCTATCCAGAGGCACTGGTGGAGTGGAAGTACTCATGATTTCAAAAGAAACCTGCTACAAAAATGATTTTCACTTGTTGCTTTGGCTCAGGTTTAAAATTTACAAAAAACAGAAGTGTCCTAAGCAGAGGGTGGCTTAAAAAATAAAATCAGGAAGATAAAATTATCTGTTGCTGAAACACGTCACCTTCAGCTTTCCAACATCCTTTGTTAATCCTAACTGGACCAGAAGACAGCCACCGTATTAGGACTTCATTGATTAATTATATCACAGACAACCCTGCAGTCCCTGAAATCACTCATTAAACCTCAACAAACACTGGCTTTGCTATGATATTTCCTTTTTAGGTGAAAATCAACTTTTGCCCACCGAAGTTCTTAATGGCATCCCTGTTACAACAGCCTTCTCAATCCAGCTGTCCCTTTCACTGATATGCACCAGCAAAATAGCTCCCGGGAGAGTTTCTGGGAGATTGCCAGCTTTTACTTAACGACACATCGTGAACCCTGGCCTCAACTTCCATTAGCATTCAGTCTATGTTTCTACCATTAATTTAAGAGCATCAGGAGTAGGAATAAATAGGGAGACAATAAGCAGCCATAGTGTCCAGCCTGAGGTACTCTAGCAGACAGCACTGCTTCTGTAGCTGAGACAGAGAACACTTACAAACGTTCTTCTCATTTTTGTTCCATATCTGCCATTTCCAGTATGTTACGCTAAATGGCTTAAACTGCTCAAAACTGGCTTTAGTTTTCCAATTAGGAAAGTCCAGAGTTTAAGGAAAAAAAAAAAAACCAAAACACCAACCCAAACCATAAAACCACAAACCCCAACAAACCAAAGTTATGAAAAGGACCTGATGTTCCTAAGGTGGATGTTAGTCCATCGCACCCCCCCTGCCTGGATGAGTTTTAGGTAGAAGCGTGTTAGTGCTGGAGGAGAGCAGCAGCAGCAGCCCTCCTCCTGCCCTGCTGTCCCCTGGCCCTGCAGTCCTGCCCAGCCAGGACAGGCAGAGCCTCTTTCCTCCTGCCAGCACTGCCCTGCGGCGGGTAACCTGCACGCAAACAGCTGAGCAGCTGCTGTGGGGAAAAAACAGCTGCTGCAGAGAGCTGGCAGCAAAGCGACTGCTGTGATGGATGGAGTCGGGGCGAGCATGGCAGGATATTCACTCCCACAGTACCAGTGGTGCACATTCAAACACCGAGGGAAAAAAAAAAAAGAGAAAAAAAAAGGCTGGGATAAATGTTCTTTCTTCCAGCACTCCATGAACATTTTGTTTTGGGACTGTCACTTTAGGGACAGTCACCCTGGCGTGCAGCTTGCAGGCTTTTAGCCACAGCTTGTCCCCGAGGTGAATTTTACCCAGGGCAAGGTAAGAGCATCACCCGTCTCTTCACCTCCCTGCCTGCAGCTCACACAGCTGCCCGCTCCTTCCGATGGGAGCATCTTCACGTACTGCCACCGAGGACGCTCGGGAGCAAGGCAGGTGCATTTGCACAGCGCTCCCCACCCATCTCGGCCCGATGCGAGGAAGGCAGCAGCCAGCTTCGAACACGCTTCCCTGTGCTGTTTAGTCACAGCAGCGTTTGGGCAGCCCACGGTGACATATACCATAAAATGGAATCTGGAGTGTATCACTTAACTGTGAAATCTGTAAGATATTGGATTTATATGGTGTCTGCAGAGCACATTAGAAGATCATCATCATCATGTCTTTTCAAGACAGCCATTATTATTCAGGCTGTTATTCTATCTCACCGGTGCTTTTGAAAAACTATTTAATATTAGCAAACCCTCACTAAAAACAATGTTTCGGTTGAGGGACTAATCTTCATATCAGTACACAGCCATACCTGGTCTTATCTACATTACCAATTCCCTGCTGATTGAGCAGATTCATTAACAACACAGTCTCTGGCGACTGAAATGAAGTCTCATTCTTCCTATCACTGGTGCCTTGCTGTTTGCTTTTCCTTCACAGTATGCACACAAGTAATTAACTTACTATGCTCCGCTAGCTCCTGACACATTACTTGGCATAGAAAAATTCACCAGCAGGTAGTTAAGCATGCAAAATATTTTCAGTCAAATGAACTTCATAACAAAGCGTTACTTAGGAGAAATGTGGCTCCTTCTGATAGAACGCTAACACGCACCATACTGCCCGTACCAACAGGAGCTTCTCGCGTGGTAAGAAAAAAATACATCATTTTTATCACTTTTGCTCAATATGTAGGAAGTTTCTTTAGGGGGAAAAACTGGCAAGCAGTAAAGATGTTCACTGAAAGGATGAGCATGGAGATCAACCTGAGTGGCCCTTGTGAAAGCCTGACGTAACAAGGACAGCCACAAGATCCATATGTTATAGAAGAAAAAAAGGGGAAAAAACCCAAAGCAAAGAGGGGATTCACTTCAATGCAGCATTACTGAGATTAATGGAAGTACAGAAGAACAGTGCATTTCAACTTTTATATCAAATAAAGAAAGGTAATTTGCTATTTTAAGCATAGAGTGCTTTTAAGCCTAGAGTTCAACGACAGTGAAAACTCCCTAAATAAACACAGGCAATTTATTATACACCCCACCTAAAAGACTCCACCCAGGAACATGACTCAAAATACACAAGTCATCTCAGTAATGTCAAGAGGTAAAACTGGAGTAAAGTTACTCCTGTACTTATCTATCTGTAGGGTGAAAGGTTATGGTACAAATAGATGGTGGATTACTCAGTGCAGAAGCAGTGCAGGGATACCGGGCTGACCCCAGTGCCGACAGGCAAGATGAAAGGTGGTCTTTGCCTGAAGTGACAGGACTGGCACTGACTTTGATAACACCAGCACTTTCCCTTGGGAATAGAAAGGCACGAGAGCCTTTGTGGAGTGCTCCTCTGATCTGAACACGCTCTAAACTATGACTTTAATTACCTTAAGAATTTGCTCGGTACCAGAGACCAGGAAGCATGTGATCTTCGTGCCACGCTGGTGTAGTCTGGCTAGTGTCGTACAAAACAATGTCACTCGCTCTACACTGTCCCAGTCCTTCCTTTAAACCAAAAGTAGCTGAAACTCCAAAACGTACATAAAAATACTTGAAAAAAGCAGGAACTTGGCTAGGATAAAGACCCATTCACAGTATTATTAATCCCAACTTTGACCTTTCGTGACAAATTCTTGCTCAGAAGTTCTATGACTGCATTGACCTAAAACAGTGGAAATTGTGATCTTTAAGTTTCCTTCTACACAAGGAAAAATCCTTCTGAAGTCCTGGAAAATGAAACTTTTCTTTTGCTCAGTTTTGTCCAGCAGATTATTTGTTCCTTTCCCCTTCATGTGCCACAAGGCACGTACCTTTGCCAAACTCAGACTGTTGTTTCCACTCATTCGGTCACAGAAGTTAGTTCCTCATGTTCCATCGCAGCAATTTTTGCTTGTGACAAAAGAAATAGATCTGCAGAGAACAGAATTCACCATGATTTGTGTATATCATTTTCCTCTATTCTTGCACTGCTTTCAACTCAGCTTATTTAAATATAGCTCCTGTCATACCCATCATTTTCAGTTCACCTGTTATGCAGAACCACACACTCCACCTCCAACAGAGCAGTCTTCGCCTTGGCTGCATAGTTTATACAGATTCTCTACTCCAGGCCTGAAATCCTTATTCATTTACAAACTAGATCTTCCTTAAACAATATTTCCATTTGCTTGACAGGCATATTAATGCACAGAATAGAAACCAGGTTTTGTTATGTCTAATTTTCATCAAAAATGAACTGCCTCACTTAATAGCATTGGCATCCTTGATAGTTACTCAGGTCTGTAAACAGTTCACTGTATCGAGGAAAACCTTGTTATATCTCCAAAAGGCTGTTGAAACCTGCTGTGTTCCAGGGGATGGGATCTCAGGTTTTGTTTGGTTTTCCACACTGACAGTATCAGTAAAAAGTAACAGATTTTCATGCCAGAACAAACAGTTGGATAACACACACTGACATGATGAGCATGAGGCATTACACTTCATAAAGTTACCTCTCTACAGAGCCTTAAAAACAGTTTTCACCTCTTTCAGAAAGTACTCAGCGTTGAAGAAATCAAGACCTGAGAAGCCACTGTTGGGGGGTTTGTTTTGGTGGCTTTTTAAAGACTGTTTCAGTGTTCAGCTGCTCTCCAAGTTTCAATCTGTAGCTTACTTCTCATGCCAGCTCATCAGGTTTCCAGCACAGTCTTTATTTGCCTTCTAGTGGTAGACCGCAAGAGGTCTTGAGGAGACAGCATCTTCTCTTTACGGCGACACATGCTTCTCGAGTGACTTATTCACACACTTGCAGAGAGTCTGGATTAGTAACCGCAGTTGGGGCTGGACAACTTTCCTCCTGGGGGAAGGTCACACACTGCCCAGGACTATCGTCCAGTGAGGAAGTCGGCCAGGCTGGAAATTCAGTGAAAACACTGAATAGACCTAAGCAGAGCCTTCCACTGCCTTAGTTAGAGGATGTTCCTTGGATCAAAGATGAGTAAAGGAATACTGTCCCTCCTAAATCACAGATATCCTCTCCAAAAGCCTAGATTTCTTCCTTTGGCTCAGATGGAATTTGTGAATGGACTTGCAGCAGCCAAAGGCAATTGGGGGGAAAAACAGATAAACAGATCCAGAGTAAGAATCCCTAAGAACCACTTACAAATATTCACAAAAGTTCTTTTTTTTCCTTTAGGGGAACCCTTAATAGTTTCACCTACAAAAATCTGGATGCCAGTTAAGCTCGCTGTGGGGCTGAGATCACTTCCTACTCCGCTAAGCGATTCTGTCCCACTGCACTGTTGCACTTGCCTGTATTCCTGCGTTATCTGTTATCTTACACTGAAGCCAAGAGTTTTTTGAGGAGCAGACTGACCTTCTGTTCTTGTTCTGTTCAGAGTAAAATATAAAATAGGTTTCAGTCCATGACTAGAATTTCTTGCCAGTACAAACCTATAGGAATGAGTTGGAGTATTCTGAGTACTATAAGGTAATCACAGAAGCAGTGTTTAGGCACATGGACCAAAATAAGTAATTAAACACAACCTTCCTGATTACGGAGCATGGCTTCGGTAATTTAATGCCTTTATTAAAGCCATAGTTGCTGGACTTGAGAGACTGCAGCCTTGGTCTCATGAGAATGAAGTATGCCCTGCTTTTTAAACTAGAATATTTCCAGGCTCTGTGGCTTCAGAGGAAAACTTGAAAACACAAAAGAAGAAAGATTCAGGAGCCAGAAGGGAAACAAGAACCTTAAAACTACTATCTTTTTTCAACCTCTCCTGATTTGTTTTGGTCAGTCTCATTACTTTTGAGCAACTGATCCTGGCACCACTCCAGCGCACCCGAGTTTACTGACAAATACCAAACAGAATCTAATGTCAGGGGAAATAACAAAAAGAAACCAAAACCATCAATACCAAAAGCTGGGCTAATACAAGCGACCCACACAGATGCCCAAATGCCAACCACCCTTCAGTGCTCAGCTCAGAGCCACTTCCATCATCTTTAGAATCACAAGGGCGAGAAACCACAGACTGCTATTTACTTCAGGATGCCTGTATTCTAGATGACACCTATATCCTTCATACTATCTAGCAAGAAAAGGTGGGTTTTTTTGGTAAAATCAGATTTATTTGGATCTTTCCCAGGCCTTCTTTTAACGAATATTTCAGAAGCACATAGAGCACTCCTGTTTCTTCTTTGGTTGTAATGTATCCTGTATAGGTGCCTGCTCTGGGAAACACAACCGGGTGCACACCTTTGGGTGGAGAGGCTCATTTTCTGAGGGACAGAAGCTCATGCAAATGGTAAGATTTTGTGACAGTGGTTGCACCAGGGGGGGTTTGGGTCTCTTTTTAACTAGCAGTGACTGATGCTAGCTGACTTCTGCCCACCTAATACACCTTCCGGTCTCGCTGGGCTTGTCAGGTTTTCACAGCAGCAAAAAAGTAAGCAGGGCTTATTCTGAAGTAAATTCTGGACATAATCACTTATAACTCCACTAACACAGAGAAGCTAGTAAATCAGTAATAGAAGTTTATTAATTTAGTAGTTACTGAGACAGATCTTATTGATCTTCTTTACTCACACTCAGCCTCTGGAGTTTACCTCACAGCTCCGGTTTATGTCTCGATTAAGTGGTTCAGAGAAGCCTTGCATTTTATAGTATGCACATCATGTAGCATAATGCTCCTGGTATGATGACTTGCAAACTAAGCAGTGGATTTATTGCCCTAGAAGAGACTCCAGTTTTACTCACCCAGGGCAGCCAGCAAAAACATTCAAGAGCAAAGCTCACAGTCTAGAGCTTTGCTGTGAGACGTACGGCGCTAACTCAGCCGACAACGGTCTCGTACCCAGCTTTAGTTCGCTTGTGTTTGCGACACAATATCAGTTAGCTAGCGATTAGTTTCCATTTTCAGCATTCACATGTTTTTGTGAACATTTCTTTTTATAGGCTCTGATTCAGCAAAGTACTTAAGCACGTGCTTTACTTTAAATAGCTGAATAATCCAACGTCTTTTCAGCAAATGTTTAACTTTAATTGTGTGAATAGTTCCAGTTCAAGGGCTCCTCATATCTTGGACACCGAGCGCTCACTTCTGTGCTCTATTCATTGCACAGATACAGTATTATTCATGGGCTTCACATTACACATTTACTTAAGTGCTTTGCTAAACAAGGTCCTGAGGCAAATACGCCACAGTCAGAGTTTATTTAATAACGCTTCTACAAATTCAGTTTTAAACTGTCAACCATTTTAAAACGGAAAACTAAATAACCATAGGATTTACTGCAATTTCTTTCATATCTATACCTGGATTTAGCACTGACTACATTGTGGCAACATGGTTCAATAAAGCATATAGGATTTTTTCCCCCACCCATTTGAGATGTGTTTGCTCCTTAAACTAAACTAGAAAAAAAAAATTAAAAAAATCCTGGGTTAAAACTACCTCTGCAGAGGCTTTTCCCCATAGCCCGCAAGTCACACAGAGCCATGCTCTTGCATGAGGGCTGCAGCCAGTGCTACGTCAGGAAGAGAAAGGGGCCTCATTGGAGAACTTGCCTCTCGATTTACAGTATCCCCAGTCCCACCATGCATTTCAGTCTCCAAATAATAATATTTGATTACAAAAATATGACCAGAGTGTTCTGAGGGTCTTTTCATAGGACTTTTTTGTTTTCAGTCAGAAGGAAATACTTGGGACAGACTTTCAAGTTCCTCTCCCATAACCACTGCTGCATTTTTACATGGAAGCTGATGAATTTTCCTCCCATTAGAAGACTCCAGCAGCTGTGGCTTTAAGAAAAACACCAAATACTGCGAGACTAACAATAAAACCAGCAGACCTGGCAGTGCTGCCTTACCCCTTTGGGCCATTTCCATTCCGAGCGGCTCCCTACTGAACCACACAATGCAGGGCCCCTTACTAGTTTGTTAGCTACTGCTTCAGATGTTTCAAAATACTGTGTTTTAAATTATTAGAAGAAGGCATGCCAAAAAAAAAAAAAAAAAAAAAAGCTGCCAAAAGCACAACTTTCTGAAAAGCCAGCTCTCCAAATTTGTTAGCTAAAAAGGCAAAGAATGAAATTCACACTTTACAGGCATTTGCTCTCAGAGCAGAACGCCTCCCTTGCCCAGTGTTAAGTCCCATTGTTTCAGATGAAAGCTCCAGCCCCAGGCCTGCAGGTAAAGCACGTTTATATTCTAAGCTGGCTGGAGAAGCCAAATTAAAATGGGTAAAAAACATGAACAGAACCAGATGCACCTGAGAAAAGAAAGAAACTGAAATTGCCTTAAAAGATAAAAGGATTAAGCTCTTCTGACCAGTAGCTGTAAAACGTGTAATGAATTTTGACATTTCTTTTCCAAAGGAAGGAAGCTATTTAATGAGATAAGTGTTATTAAGATAGAGCAGAATAACTATAATGTAAAAAACTGCTCATTAGTTGGGGCTTAATTGCTCTTATGGTTGGTGAAGAAGCAGTAATTACTATACCAAAAAAGATCTATATTTAGACATTATTTGTTTTTATGCATGGAACAAGAATACTACTTTGATATTAAACCAAAATTTAGCCAGATCATATCCAGTGTCATCCCATCGGAACTGAACACTGACAACTGTGTAACTCTCCGTGAAAGGAAAAAAGAAGTATTGATTATAGCAAGGCATGTAATCGTAGCTTATTCTGAAACAGGACTTCGATACATTTATAGTTATTTATTCACTGTGGTCTCACTGTTTGCCTGTTTTGTTTATAAATATTTACCATGCGCTATCTTCATAAAATTATTATTATTCAATGTGCACAGTAAAGAGAAGACATTAGAGATCTGGCTGTGTGTTTTTCCATTCTAATCTGTATGACAATATTTTAATTCAGTTTTAACACGCGAGTCCTTACAGCCAAACGTCCTGAGCTTTCTTTGCCAGGTTATGCGTGCAAACATTTACAGAAAAGCGGTACCTCTGCTCATGCGGCTGCCCATCTGACACAGCTCAGAGGATCACACAGGGATCCCTGCTGCGGTTCACCAGCTCCTGCAGGAGAGCTGACGTTCTAGGACATTTTGGTGACATTATAGAGGATACCAGTGACTGCAACATTTTCAACCCCTACTAGCAGTCAGTAATTCTTTACAGGGGTATTTAGAGAGTCACTTAAAAGGTAGCTTCTTAATTGATACACAAATTAAATCTGTGTGCAAGTGCTGAGCCAGGAAAGGCTTCACCCTGCAATGCTGCCATGAGCAGCTCCACCAAAGTTCAGGATGAAGGGGTCCATTGTTCCCATGCTAACGGGGCTTTTATGCCAGATTCACATGGCACAACCTGGCTTCTTCAAGTGATGAATAACCTGGTGCTTTGGAGTAGGCAATGGTCTGCACTTAACAAGGAAGGCATAGGTCCACCTTCCCTTGCAGACTCGCAAAGGTTTGGGTAAGCGCTACAGACCCAATCTCTTTCAGGCCTGCAGCACTCTTTATCAGAAGCTGCAAGCTTCCTTCGCAGACGTTACAAGGGCATAAAGCTTAAAAAGCACGTCCATATCCACTCCTGTCCCAAACAGCATTCAACTTCACTAATGCTAAAAAAGATAAAAGGAAAATGTCTTTGGATTTATCATCAGTATCCAGCTGGGATCAGCAGCACCAAGATGAAGTACAACCAATTTTGTGATATATGTATCACCTCATTCTCTCATAAATCATGGTTATAAAACAAATACTGGCAGGACAGCCAAGGTTAGAAACAATGAAAGACTTTTAGGCCAGTTTTTATTTAATTTGATTGTATTTCAAGGTAATGATACCCCTTTAACTATGGGAAACATGCTCCATCTGTTCTCCAGAGCCTCTATGGGCTTGCAATTTCCTTCTATGTGCAATTCCAGATGTTAACCGGGACCCTGAAAGGCCCCTACGACCCAGGTTCCTTGTTCTCGCTCCCTCAACAGCACAGGGGAAGCCTACAACAGTGATGAAGACCGCATAAAGCCCCAAGCACCACACCAAAGATTTAAATGAGATTTTAGCAGCCCAGAGGGTCTTTCGCAAATCCTCATTCAGTGCGAGCAGAACAAGATTAGCAGCATTCTGGCATTCTGAACCCAAGGGACTGGGGCAGGGTCTTCTAAATGCCGGGGCACCAAGCCCAGATCTACAGCACCCTGTTTTTCTTCAGCAAGTGTAACCAGAATAACCTCACAGGCATGGCCCAAGGCTTTGCCCTACACAGAAATACAGAAATATGTTTTTTGGAAGTCTGGAACTCATGTGAACAATATGTCTCTGAGCAGTTTTTGGTAACTGACACCACACAGGCATTTGGGTTTTCTTTTTTTTAAACCTTGCACATATTTTTATGAATTGAAAGGAATGTTCAAGAAAAATGAAATGCTGGAGATTTCCTCTGTGATGATATACGGAAATGCATAAATATTACACACCTTAAACATCATTAAAGTATTTTTAAAGTAGATTTTGCGATCCCTCCAATAAAAAAAATAAAATCAAAGCTCTGATGTGCAGAACTGAATTTTAATTCCTGCAAGATCATTCTGTGATAATTACTAATCCATTTCTATTGCTCAGGTAAACTTAAGGGAAGCATATTCCAAAGGCATAGGTAACTGCAGGGTCATTTGCTATTCTGTTTTTATAAAGTAGAAAGCTTTTCTAGCTATATTCAGCATCTAAACTTGCATATAAATAAATTCCAGTCCAAACAGATTCTTTATACTGCTTTCAACTTCATAGTGCTTGTATAAATCACACTTATTCCTTTATATTTGTAGAGATTTTTTTAACAGAATCACCATTAATAGCATAGCAGATCAAATATCATTCCAAATTTAAATAAAATCTGTTCATCATTATGGTCATTAGCTAATGGTTTTATCTTCCTTTGGGACCATAGTAAACATTAAAATTCAATTTATTTAACATTTACTTCTCATAAAACAAAAAAGAGCATCATTTCCTTGCTACAATAACAAACTCTTGGGGTCACAAAACTCATGAGAACCAGGTTTAAAAAAAACAACACACTTTTGAAGACTAATGAGGTACTGAAGAAAGGATGTAAATATACACAGGAGCTCTTATATGCAGCTACTAATTTTCCTACTGCTGCAAATGCTGTAAGGCCCGGGGTTTTCAACCTTTTTGATTTGTACACTGCAAAATGTCTCCCAAGGGGGTGCAGATCCCAGTAATTGTGGATTTAAGCCCATTGATAATCAGTTTTCTTAAACACCATTCACAGACCCCTTATAAAAAAACCCCACGGATCCTCAAGGGTCCACAAACCCAAACCTGGGACAGATTACAGCAGGTATACCTGTACCTGGTATATCTGTGCGTGTCCAGTATCGCAGAACATCCATAACACAGACACCAGCACACACAACTGTCCTTATGATGACCACAACTTTTAAACAGCTGTGTGAAAACCTTTGTTTTCCCTTTGATATATTTGCATCATTTAATCAAACTCTGATAAGTGCATTCTTTTCACCTAAATTGTATCTCTTTACAGAGCTCCCTTTGTCAGCTGATTTGTTAAGTGCTAGAGGACTGCACATCCCGCTGACTGGTGCTCCCCTGTGTATTCATTCTCTTTACAGGTTCCCCTGCAGGACTACCATGATTTCACTGATTATTTTTCAGTAGACACTTTGTTAGATTACTTACAAACATACTGACCTAATTGCTTTTAATTATTCCAGTGGAGTCTGCTTTTACAGTGGCTATTTGCTTCCACACAAAAGGAGAAATACTACTGTGAGAAGCATTGAAAAATCCATTTCCCAGGCTTCTCTCTGAAGCCTAAATCAATCAGAAGTTTAATGCACATTGTAAATGTTTATGTGCATGTGTATCTATTGTGCATGTATGCATGCATTATATAGGCCTATTTTACATCTATACCCATCTGTATATCACATAAGCCAAATGGGGCTAGAAGATAGCAAACCCATTTAATTCTCAGTTGCAGAGACAAAGTGTTTTCTTAACAGCTCCATGAAGGATCCAAGCAAATTTGGTGTTTTCAATTTCTTTCCTAGCACATGTTTAGAAAATTGTTTAAATCTTAGATATCCATCCGGCCTGTTAGTATTCACATATATATTTCTTGTATGCTGCCTGGATTAACAATGCTTCTTGAAATACATGGAAGGGAGAGCTACACAGAAAGCCAGTTCCTCTACATCTACCCTTTTAGCAGACAACCCATCTTCAACTGCCTTAAAATCTGCAAAATATCTCCCGTGAACATGAGGATGGCTTGGACTGTTAATCTAAGTGAATAGCTTTACGAGAAATAGTTCCCCAGCAAAGTGAAGATGATGCACAGTTCAACAGGGAAATCCATGAGGGACAAAACCGGGAAGAGATGATACATGGAAGTCTGTCCCATACATACTCCAGAGTCAGCAGCAGGAGGAAATCTCAGTACATTTGGAACTACCCAAAGAACTTTTTTTTTTTCCCTTGGTTGAAGTTTTAAAACCCAAATATTAAGAGGGAAAAAAAAGGGAAAAAAACCCCAAAAGAAAAGAAGTAGAAAAGTGAAAATGATAGCAGATGGTAGAGGCACCACGTAACTTTCTGCTAGCTCCTCATTTTGCTCGCTAAGGACTGCGCAGTACACGCCAGACCTCAAGATCTAAAGAGGAAATACCTATGCTGATAACAGTTTGCTGCCCAGAAGACAGCAATATGCTGAAAGCAAGCCTAAGCTTCCTTCGGATTTTATATTCAAATACCAAAGCAAAATTGGTATTGTCCATGAATAGAAATAAGTTCACTTTTGAGAATCTTTTTCAGCCAGAGACTGTTGTGAAATGAGCAGCTTGTGTGTTATTCTTATAATTCAATTTAATATTTTTTAGCAAGAAAAAAAGGAGGCAGAATGTAGTAATTCAATTAAAACAAACAAATCAAAACAAAACAACACACAGAAGATGTTTGTGAAACTGTCCCTCCTGGTATGGAATAAGATAAGGTTGAAACAACCTGCTAGCTAAGGTTTTCCAAATCTTTTTTAAAGTGTTTTACAAAAGAGTTTGCTTGCAACAAAGCAAATTCTTATCTCGACAATTATTAAAACATTTTCATAGCATTTTAATTCTTAAATGATATTGTTCTGGTAAGAATCTTCTATTCAAGTCACAAATAAACATTTCAGCACAAGACGGTATCGACAACTTGACTGTTAAATTAGTTAGTGTGCCACTCCCAGTGGTTGGATTATTCCCTTCAATGTGGTGTTTAATCCTGTTCTAAACACATAACTCGACACCCTGGAAGAAGTTCAACCAGTGTCATTCCACATACTTATTTACTCAGAAGAGGTGCAAGTCCTGTCGACAGTGTTTTCACTATTTATAGCCATATATTATATGGCTTGGATCTAGCCACCTGGACAGCGCTGTTAAATGATGAGAGATGAAGGTTCTTACCTTCAAGTATCTATAGTGAGAGGATTTCTTGGAAAGTCAGCTTCTGAAAGCTTTGCCAAATACTTAAACTGGGGGCTGAACATCGCCTGACCCCAATCCACTCACTCACTGTTCAATTCCACAACACTCGAAACATCCTCAAAACCAGTTTTTCGGCAGTCTTTCACTTACAGCCTTAGCCTCGGTCTTCAATTTTAGTGTCTGCCGTGATGCAAGATCAACCGAATAGAAGAAAGTTTCCCCTCACCAGCACTCAGGCTGCAGGAGCATAATTCACATTTAAGATGCAAAATGTGCTTTCTCATTAGTGCATCTTTTGGGTCTTAAGCCTTTCATAACCGCTGTTATTGTACTATTGATCACTGCCCAGCGCTGTAATATATAGTGATCCTTCAGGTTTAAAGAAAGATATGTGCCAGTCAGGTTTATGAAGCCTATAAAACTTTTACTGTGCTTGTAGCATAACCAAAAAGAAAGAAAAAAAGTCATCTGTAAATTTAATTATTCCTGGCTTCTGTTCTTGGAGACATCTCTCCAGGGCATAGTCTAAGATTATTGAATACCATTCAGTTTCCTGGATCAAGGTGATACAAGTTTTTTAAAACCTCAACGGCAATTAATAGAACAATTTCCTCCCATACATGAGCCTTTCCTAAACATGGTGCCGTTATTCCCTGACCTCGGTGTGAACAGGCAGATTCAGAGGTGGAAGAAATGCCAACAAATTCTGCGGGGCTTCTTCGCCACGGCTGGCTCTCATCACCGTCCACTGCCTCCGTTAAGCCACTAGCAGACAGTGACTGATGCCTTATTTCAGGCATTTCTTGCAACCCTCCTTCTAATGGGGGAACAGATGGTTCCCTTTGACAATAATATTTCCACCCTGCTACCAAAACCACCTCCACCTGATCTGCAATTAGAAACACGGGATTGCTGAATCCCTCTATCCCACACTGTACCATTCACTTGGAACTTCTTTCTTCCTTTTTAAATGTTACTTTATTCTCAGCAGAAGACAAAAGTAGCAGGATTTGCCATGGATGTAACTCAAGTTAGTCTGTGGGGTCTGTTCACATACAGAGTTTATTTGCCTAAAAAGGCCAGTTTGAACTGGACTCCGACAAATCTGATTCAAGCTAGTGTAATCTGCTGAGTATTTTCAGCTAAAAAAAAAAATTAACATTTGGAAAGCTAACACGTTCACTTTGACCAGCCTTAAAGTAAATGTTTTATTTTTTTGTTTTGAAGAAATACTTATTTTTGCAGTGGAGCTACATTTTGGAAAAGGATTAAGAACACCCTTCAAAGGAATATTTTGTTCAGCTGAAAACTTTTTGGTTTGTTTTACATTTCAGCATGAATAAACCATATTCTTCTTTTAGGATAGATCCAATACATTTCCCATCTCCAGCCTCCTCTCCCTCATTTTTCTGTTTGGCCACTGTCTCAAGAAGTGAACTACTGACACAGCTACCCAGAGAAGAGATAATCCCAGCTGTAAAAATTTAGTCTAAAGACACAGCCAGATAAAAGATTAGGGATCTTAATTCAAAAAACAATCCAACAGGCATTATGAGGAACTCGCACAGCTTTGCTACATGGATTACAATGGATTCATTTTAAACAGCCTTAGTGTTTAAAAAAAGGAAAAAAAAATCATAGGTAAAACATCCATTAAAGTCAGGGATTATAGAGGGAAAGCGGAGTAGGAGACCACACATTTGTTGCACTTTGAGGACACAGATGACATGGTCCTGTCCATGTGGGCTGCACTCCTTCCCATCAACCGGACCGCAGCCTTCTCCTACCAGTTACATGAGAGCCAGAGCCTATTCCCTCATCCCAAAACATGAATCCCAGCACCAAAACGTACAGGTTTCTACTCTGACAACTCAACAGCAAATGAGGGTATCAAGCAACAAAGAGATATACCAGATCTACAGTAATTAACAATTGCAAAATTGCCACTAGCTGCGAAGTCCCCTGAATGTTGGCTTTCTGGTGAAACTTAAATCATGGTTTCCAATAAAAAACAACCTAAAAGAAGTTATTCTGATGCACTCTAAGTCTTTCTGTTCCTCAGCAACATTACCAATAGTTTAATCTCATTTCCTTAGAAATAATCACCAGGCTATTTAAATATTAACTAGAGGAAAATATTAACACACTATTGGGGAAATGAGACGAAACTGATCCCACACCCAGTAAAGCTTCCTGTCCTTAAACAATCCTAAACCCTATTACACCCAAATCAGGATTCTGAACTCTCAGAAGTATAGTCAGAGGGCAGTTAAGTGACACAGCAGAGCTCATCTGATACTAGGTACTATCAAAAAAGGTGGCCCCATTTCTCCCTCCTCCCAGTCCCTGGCCATTTGGTCCTGCAATGACAGAAACCCTGTACATGTCTCCTGCCCCTCCAATTTCAGAGAGGCATCTACATTCCCTAGTAACAGGGAAGATTTCTCACATTCTGTTGCATCAAGAGTCTCATCATGTGAAATCCTTTCACAACATCAGATTCTGATTCTCACATAAGCTCCTAAGGTATTTTTGCAGATTAATTGAAACTGAATAAATTTCCTTGACATTTTAAGCCCAGGTACTTCATGTGGCAGTTTGCCATCACAGCCGGCCCAGCAGAGCACAACTGAGCTTCCCACCAGCGGTCAGCCAAGGTCTCCAGCCTGGCTGAAGACTCCTATTTAAGATTCCCCATACAGTGAGAGACTGCAAGAGCAGTGTTGCTCTTAGGGCAGCCGTGATGTTGCTGTCCTCCTCTTTAAAGGAAAAAGAATGAAAAAGCCTAGGGTGCAGGACCAGCAACAGCAGACTGCACAGCTGGTAGACAACTAGGCAGAGAGCCAGAAGACTGTGGCAGAAAGGGAGTCTTTGAAAGCTGGGAAGGAGCACCTGGAAATGTTACACCAGCATGCAGATGATGATGGATAATTCCAGAACAGAGGTCCGATGAGGTCTGCTTTGATGGGGAAAGAAGCACCATCAAGAATGGCGGGGCAGGGAGGGGTGACGGGACATGGATGGACAGGGACGCTGAAGTTCAGGAGGAATGAATCTGTGACCCTAAGGGGATTCTTCTTTGCTCTTCGAGATACACAGGGTGAAACACAACACACCCAAGTCCTGCTTCTACCTCCCTGCTTTACCCCCAAACACATCCGCCCCAGATAAGGAGCCAAGGAGGTGACATTCAGTGTTTATCGTTCCTTTGGGAGCTGCATTATCATCTGAGCTTTCCAATCTTCTCTTCCTGCTTATTCTCCAGCAATGATCATCTCACTCATATTAATGCTTATATTTTTCAGTCTCACATAGGTGGCACAATACTGTCAATTTTGGCTTTGAAGATGGGAGATAAGGCCTTTTTTCACAACATAAATGCCATGAAGAGTTCTCCCTGAGAAGCTTCCGAGATGAATCCTCTCTCCACGGTCCAAAGAAAAAAGGTTAACTGACAACAATGCAGCTTGTGTTTGCACATGCTGGTGGGAAAAGGGAAAGAAATCCCCATCCAGAAACAAGCAATATCTATTTTTGGCCCACAGTTTTCTAAGTAATAACTGCTCATGCCAACGATACCAGTACAAACTGGTATGAACAACTGCTACCCCCACCAGATGCAGGTTCATAGCAGAAGAAAAGCACACAGTCCAATATATCAGGATAGCACTTCATATTTCAGAGGTTCAAAGGCTCATAAAACGTCCACACAAATTCACACCAGTAGTCCCTTTGAGAGCTAGTTTTTTTCTCATTGAAGATCATTTCTGACTTACTCTCAAGTTCCTATGAAACCAAAAGGGCACATACACAAAGCATCATGTAGTATTAAGGCTCAGACCTTCAAAAAACCTCATAGCCTTAGTGCTGAAAAGCAGATACACCCCCAGCTTGTACATGTATGTATTTGTATGCTTGGAGGAGTTACTAAAACAACCATATCACCTTCCAAAAAGTGCTCAAGATGCAGGAGAGGAGGGTGCGATGGGGACAGGAATGCTGGGTTTGGTTTCGGTGACTCCACCTTGTTCAGACATATTCAAGCCCGCACATCTTTCTCTCCCAAGTGAAATCTGTTTCTACAATTTTGCCAAAACTTTTATATATGGCAGTGGCCAGCTGGCTGCTTGGAGAGCCATGTGTCAGTGGTCCTGGCGAATGCTTAATGTGTGATATGGATCTGCGCAAACTGCAAGCACTTGGTTTGCAAACATTCTTGGTTTATGCATTTAGAAAGCAGCTAGCAAAAGGAGAGGCTTCTGAAGCAAAGTCATGCAACATGGCAGACAGCTTATATATTAAGGCAATTCCTCAATATACAAATATATAATGGCAACTTGTCCCTTCTCCCTGGCATGCTCTGCCCCCATGGGCTGCAGTCAACCTGTTCTGTCTCTCCCTACAAAATACTGTCACCTCCTCCTCCACTGCCACCATTGTTTCTGCAGAAGCAGGAATTCAACACTGCCAACGTTTCTCCAACAAGACAAGATGTGGGAAACCTCTGCAGCCTCTCTCCAGCCGTGCTAGATGGCTGGATCCCAGGAGGGGCAGTGCCAGCAGATATGACCACAGGTGAGTCTCCTCCTATACCCCAACTGACAGCACACTGGCTCCTGGGCTGCTGCTAGAGATCTATCTGATGAAGCCGACATCCATCCATGGAGGGGTCAGCAAGTCAGTCCACACAACTGTGGGAATCAAACAGGGAAGCAGTAAAGCAGGACAGAGGAATGCTTTGAGTCAATGTATTTTTGGGCTACGTACTTCTGACTGTACCATCCCAGAGCAGATGTGGGAAATGCATCAAGTGATGTGGGTTTTACAGGAAAAAAAGCAGAAGCTGACTATATTGAGAGAGGGTTGTGGCTACATTCCCCCACATATATAAAAAGTGCTCATTAAGTTTAAGGCAAGCCATCTATTTAGGGATTTGTTAATGCATTATCCCATGTGGGCTGTAGGCCTGTGTACACGAATATATATGGCTTATTGACTAATGTCAGGGAAAACAGACTTCCCACCCTAGATTAAGTTTATCACAATCTCTGCAATCAGCCCAGTGAGCAAAAGCACAGGTGATAGATGAGCCTGCCACAGTCTCCTGAATGCCAGCAGATACCAACCGACAAGCCACTGGCAGAAGGTAATTCCAAGCTAAGGCTGCTTGAGTGAACAGACCCCCCTCCTGACATATAACAAATGGGCCTCCTGTTGATCCCCTCCATCCTGACAGCTCTTGGCCCCAGAAGCAGTCTCACTAGCCAGGCCCCAAACTACAAAGACCACCACAGATCAGTATCAATACGATGACTTGTTCCTAGAGATGAAGGGGAAGCCAGGCTGGTCTCCACACCACTGCCAGGACAGGCTCTGCACAGCTGCAAACAGCTGCCTTCTGCACTTCTGCCCAGCCATCACATCTGAGGGCTAAGGGTTTACAATTTGAGATGAATTTGTCAGATATCTCGACTGGAAGCAGCCAAGGGGAGGCTGGAGTGGAATAAAGCTTCTCCCATTCCCCACAAGTAGAATCAGTTGACTTTAACATTTCAAATCAAGGTATTTCAACACTTCAGGTCAAAATTATATATCAATTACAAAAGCATAAGAAAATCATAACACAAAATTGAGCCAGAAGTTTTAGTTTGTCCCAAGCATTGCAGCCCAAATCAAAGTTTCCACAATCTGTGCACCAGAGTGGTGCTCATGTCTTCTCCTCAATATTTGCAAAATAAGAATTCTGGTGACACTGCCAGTGAAACTCATAGTTGTTTCCAAATCCACCATAAAAATCAAGTCAAGTCTAAAAAATGTAAGAACCTAACAGTAACTGTAAGGACATGGATAAGCAGTTCATATAAACCTAACTGTCTAGGGAAGGAAACAGAACACTGTAATAGACATCGTGTCAAAATTAATCTTGATTTAAACAGGAAACCAATATGGGATAGCAAGTAGGACGAAATGCTGGTGTCCTCCGGGTTGTCGTTAAGTACTTGCTGCAAAGAATCTGTTCTTCCTCAAAATTAAGATCAAGGATTCCTTTTTCTTTCATTACATTGCCTGAAAGCTTCTTAGTAGCACCAGCAGTTTGTAAAGACCAAAAAACCGTGTTTAATCGGTAATTGCAATGGGTTTAGCAACTACTACTAAGTACACAAGGAAGTCTGGAAGAGAAACACTCACTCATTCAAAGCCACTAGTGCTACAAAAGTCAATTCCATACATAGCTGTCAGCCATATGACCAAATAGATTTGTCCCAAATCAATTATTATACAGAAAATACTATCTGTTGAAATTTTTAAAAAATCCAGCTACAAATGGAGACTTGCAAGGCAAGAGTGTCTAGTGTCAAGGTGGGATTTCAGTCTCAAATCTAAACATTTCATAGTTCCTACATCACAGTTGCACGAAATTTTGGCCGATACCACTACAAAAGTCAACCTGATAAACACATTCAGCACTAAATCCAGCTGTAGTCTTGAGAGGAGCTGTAATTCACAATGTTGATGAGTTGTATCTATTATGTGACATTCTCAAAGCCAAAAGTGGAAATACATGCAGAAAACCCAAAATGAGGCTCCTGCAGATTAAAAATGACATTCAGCAACATAGAAGATGGGTCGTTAGAACTGCGAAAAGTACAAGAATGAGCTACATAATAAAATGGATCAACAGCAGTGACACAGGCAGTGGGGATTACAGCTGTCTGCTCAGCCTCTGCTACTACATCTGGTTACTGTTATGTGCCCTATGGAGGAGAAAGAAAAAAAAAGTCTACATCTGATATGACTGCTTTGCCTGTTTAAGATTCAAAAGCTCCACTGAAAGCTTTCACAAAGCTGAAGGGAGCATGATTTATATAAAGAGCTACAAGCCTTTTACAGTCCATTTTGAGCAGAATGGACATCAGTGCTACCTGTCTTCTGAGAATAGTGTTTCCTATTTTATTTACATTTGCTCTTCATTATGATTTTAGAGTAACTTACCAATCCAGCCAACCAATTCAAACTATTTTGCAAGCATTTCAAGTCATTTCTTAGCATCACCCCATAGGCACTTGCTTCTATGTAATTATAATCATTTTTCTGCAGAGGTTTTCTTCATTCAAGTGGCTTTGCCAAGCAACAAGAAACAAAAGAATAACCATGTCTAAAAATGGGTAGGAAAAAAATGTAGGAATCCCACAACTATATTGAATATGGTCATCAGGAAGAGAGCAGGGGATAAATGTGTCTACCCATGTCCTTCACGTCTTTGCTGACAGCCCAAAAATAGTGCTGTTCAATGTTTGATAGGTATGGCTCTATATTATAGCTTAAGCTTATTTAAAAAAAAAAATCTATCTTAAAATTCAGCATTTTCAGCTCTTCTTGGGACACCAGAAATAATCTGGCTAGTTGATGCTTTTTATCATCCTTCTGTTGCAGAAGCAAATTTAACTCTTTCTTTTAAGAAAAAAAAGAACAAAAACATGTCATTACAAAAAGTGCCTCACACAGAGAAGTACTCAAATTTTGCCCTGTTCAGGTATCGGAAAACTGTGATCTCTTTCCTTCATCTTAGCAGATAAGGTGGCATTGGACTTGAATTAACCTGTCTGTTGAGAGGGGCCCTGCTCCAGACCTGCTGCTCTCACACCTGACCAAGACACTGAAATACAAAGACAGGGATTTTAACAACGTAAGTCCAGAAAAGCTGCAAGCCTTGAATCCCAATGATCTCCCAATGGAAACAAAAGGTAATTCTTCTTTAATTTAACAAATGTGAGTTCCCAGCTGCCCCATGATAATTTCAAGTCCAATGTTCTTCTTAAAAGTAAGAGGTACTATTTCCTCACCAGCAGCTCCCCTCTCTTTACTACTTTCACATTTATTTGAGACTGACCTAGTCAAAACCTTGTAAACTATTGGCAGCACCCAAGTATCACACAGCACCAGCCTGGCCACTAGTTTTAGGGCTGCCTTAAAATAAAAGGAATCGGAGTGCTTCTCAAAACTGAATATCCTCCTCCCACCCTACATGTTGACATGGTCACTAAATCCCGCTGGGTAATCTCCAGAATCCATCTGTTCCTTTTCATTCTCATCCCGAGAAGCCTCCCATAGCCCCTGATTATTTCTCAACTTGTCTGAAGAAATATCCTGTCTTCTGGCTTCCCAGACGCTTGCTTCACCCCCCTCTCCCCAGAGGTTTGTTGAAAAAGGCAGCTGCAAAGATTATCCACTCCAGTGTCGTGCCCAGGCTCTCTTCAAATCCCTTGAAGGAGGACACGTTTTCTCTAAAGGGGAAAATGTTTAACAGAGGAGAACGAGTGTCCTTCACAAATGAGTTTCTTCCCCGTTTCATCCTCGAAGCAAGATCCAGCTACAGGTACCTGCTAAGCAAGCATCTCTTAAAGCATGGTTAAGAGAAGTAGGAATTGGAGTCCTACACTGACCACATCTAGACTTTCCACGACCAACAAGAAGATGGACCATGCCTGGGCCACGCTGCAGTAAAGCACCGCATTGCACAGCGGCATGCATTAATGGGCCGAGAGGTACTGGGAGCATTCACCAAAGGCCATCATCAAATAGCAGATGTAAGCATAAAAACGATGACATTTTCCTAATGACCACAAAGCAGCTAAAGTTACAGGAATGCATATCTTCTCCTTTTTCAGGTCAATACAGCCAGCATGTCGGTGCATTTAATGTATCAAACGCAGCTGCACAAAACTCTCAATGCTTCTCATTTAACTTGAGGGCTGTTAAAAGTGGTGGAGGAAAAACATACCTCTCTATTACATGTGTTGTTGCATAAAATCAAAATACAAGAACCAAAACCACAGAGGAGTTGAGATTTAATTGTTCAGTTGTATTTTGTTATTGCTTTATTTGTAACTTGAAGCCCCCCCAGGATAACAGCTATCGTACTCTTTATAGATTCCCACCAGCACTCTACGTGCTCCTGCACCAATCAACGGTACCAAAAATCTAAACAGCAAACAGTAGTCCACAGAAGGTTTTTGGTTTCCTTACAATTTCAACATTACTGCTGCTCAAGTTTAATTCCAAGATTTATGGGGATGCCAAAGGGTTAACTTTGCTTGAAATTTTCCTATTTATCGTCATTCGCTTCAAATAAGGCAAGTACTGCAGGAATTTATGATGCCCAAACCTGACAGTTCACTGACTGGCTAACAAATCTTCCCTTCTGTTTTCAAAATAGTTTTGTGTTAATCTCTCAGGTCACTATCAAAGACAGTTTAGCATGTAATTTATCACCTTTTGGGCAGAGATCCATGCTGAAAAATTCACATCCAAACTGTAATTTGGTTCAGTTAATGGTCTTTTCTCAGAGGAACTGGACAATTAAAAACATATGGAAATGGAATAAGCTACTCACTTTTCAACTAAACGTTTCCTCTATGTCTTGGGAAATAAATTTAGGATGAACAAGCTGAATTCAGTCAATGGACTAAAAAAGAGGATTGGACTACTGTCATAAATCAGTCGTCCTCCTTTCACAAGCCACATAGCAGTATTTCATATTCTCTTTTTTAACAGAACATCATGTCCAACAATGGAGAAAAACCTTCAAGAAACTGCAGGTTCAAACAGGATTAGTGTTATTTTTTAAAAAGAGAAAAAAGCTCTTTACGCACTATAAACATTTGACATATTTAGGCACCTAGATACAGTAATCAGAAATGTCAGGTTAAACAAGAAAAGCATAAAGGCAAAAATAGTTTAAAATGTGTACATCAATGTACACTGGCTTTCATTAGAGTGGCAATCAATCACAGATTTTTTGGTAGAACTATGACATTCTATTATATCTGGAAAATATCATGGTACAGTTGACACTTTTACAGAAACACAAAGCTTGGAAAAAACATATATGGCATTTTAGCAGTGTTTCTTTCTCTTTTTTTTTTTTTTTTTTTTTTTCCCCTGAGAAGTGCCAATGCCTGTGTAACAATTCACAAGTGACACAGGCCCCAATACACATCCTGCCGCACTTCTCCCGTGGGCTTTAGTGGCTGCTGGATGAGGACAGAAGGAGAATATCAATGCCACTGACATTCCTTCACTGGCCAGTTATTTTCCTGTGTTCAGTGTCCTGAATGGCTGTCTCTAGCCACTAGGAAAACTCATTTGGGAAATTCAGCGTGAATTTATTTATTCATTTTGTACCTTAAAGTGAGGTACCAAATTTAATCCTAGTCTCCTTCCCAGCCTTAGAAGCATCCCAAAGTGGTAAAGTCTTCCATGATATTCTAGAGGTGTGCTGGGTCACACAGGCTCTCCCTTCTTAGTAATATGCCTGCTCTGCGTCACCATGCCCTGTGCTTTGCCAGCTTCATGAGCAATTAAAGCTACTGAGCACAGCTCTCCACCAGCTGTAGGAGACAGATCCAAGGACCTCCCAAGTGAGGAGCATGCGCTGAAGATGAAGACCCTGGGATTACACCTTGTTGCAACTGAACATAGTCACCATTACGACAAAAAGAAACTAGAAAAAATAAATTACGCTATCATACTGTTTTGCTTCTAGCACTGCTTTGGCCAAAACAAGAGACTGAACTGGTGACTTCCAGAACTGAAATCATTATAGGTGTATATCCTGAGCTAAAGACCTAACACTTCTGGGGCACAGTTATGGCCATGGGAACACACCAGCGCATGGGTTGCACTGAATTTTTCAGTTAAACCAGAAAATGTAGCACTTAGCAACAACAGGCACAGAATAAAAATAAATAATAATAAAAAACCCACACAGGAAGAGAGTGGAAGCTACACCCTTGAAATGCCTTCTGATGGTAATACACTGCAATGACTCTTAGCATAATCTGCTTCATGAAATACTGAAAGTAAATAAAAACCAGGAACACAAGCTTATCTCCCCCCACCTTTCAAGAATTCCTAATGCCTTCAGTCTTCCTGATTAATGCCTGGTTTGTTTTTTTTTTTAATTTTAGCCAGTGTGAAAAGGCCCTCAAAATACCCTTTTCAATTCTTCTCTTTAGTGAAGAATTGCTGGTAAGATCAATTAAGTGAGATGAGAAACAAAACCCACGCTGTTGGTTCAGGAAGTCCTCTACTTACTGTATATTTCATAAAGACCAAAGGTTTGATGTTAATTTTCTGTGATGCATTTTCCAATAATCCATGAGTATGAGCTTGAGCACTGACAGAAAGAAGCGTTGTATTTCACCGCCACACAGGAGCAGACAGTTTTAGGATCATTTATTTAATTATGC
This sequence comes from Fregata magnificens, assembly GCA_013389945.1. Classification (NCBI taxonomy): domain Eukaryota; kingdom Metazoa; phylum Chordata; class Aves; order Suliformes; family Fregatidae; genus Fregata; species Fregata magnificens. The sequence goes on from WAAD01039341.1 coordinate 75,992, forward strand.
AAATGCTGCTCTTGTGACAACAAGAGACAGACTCAAGCTGAAGCCATACATAGGATAATAAAGTTCATATCCAACTGAAGATTCATTACCTGCTGCGTCAACTCCAGCTATTACCACATTATTATAGCTTATGCTACTGTGTAGTTAAAGTTGAGATAACACTTCCAATCTAAACCTCTATTTTTAGGACAGTTAAAAGTAAGTGTTTGTTATGTATGTTTTCTTTAATTGGCTATTCTATGAGAGACTCTGAACGTACAAATTAAAAACAAAACCCAACCACTGCTCTGAAGCTAATCACCGTTGAATAAACAAAGAGGCTTTTTAATCAACATAAACTTCACTTCTTTCCTGCATTTTACAGCAGTGTACACCCAGAAGACATGTAGTGTTTTCCCCAGTTCTCACCAATAGGTGTATTAAGAGCAACCACAAAATACCACCTCAGCAGAAGACTCATGCATCCCCCAGTATACATATGATGTAACGAGTACCGCATCAAACAGACTCTGTTTGGCCAGCACACTGATGAGCAGGGAAGAAAGCAGCAGGTGCTAAGTTCATTTTCAAACCAGTGTTCATTCAATCTGACAATCCTTTTACCACCTTTCCTAGAGCTGTGCTGCAGTCCGTAGTGAAGAAAAGGCCGTGCTACAGAAATGCTACTCCTTGGTCCTACCCACTCCTCTGAAAGCATTATTCTGACTCAAACACAAAGCAGGTATTCACACTGTAAAAACTCCGCTTTTTTCCAACTCCACGGGGTTCTTCGCACAGTGACAAAATACCAGCCATGACAACATACCGAGATGGCACAGGCAGCGGTACCTAAGGGTGAGACCCAACCATGTAGCTGAGCCATCCTAACCAGGGACTGCTGCTAAAAGGACTGGACCTTCCTCTCCTATGTACCTACCACCCTCTCCATTGCTCTGGCTGCTGGGCTGATGCCACAGGGGCCTGAAACTATTCCCTTCTTTTTTTCCTAAGCTGAATTCTTCCTGAAGAGACTACAAGGGGGTCAGATGAGTGTAGCCACCAGAGCCCAGGGAGAGGCAGCAGCACACTGCTGGGACAGAGGACAGAACTGTGCTTTCCAGGGGCGGCACAAGCTTGAATTGGCTCAGGTGGACCATAAAACTGTGACTCTAAGGTAATTATATTTTAAAATCTTCCTGCTGAAGAAAAAAGCTTTTGCATGTAATGGAACACTCCTTTGCAACTGATGGACCAACAGAGATGAGGACAGGACAACAGAGATAGGAGGCATGTTTCAGCTACACTTAGGTGTTTAAGGCTTAAAAGCTAAAGCACTTCATCTCAGGTACCACATACACCATGAGACTGGGCAAGAAAACTAGTCCAACTTCTGCAGCAAAATCAGTTTGTCCATATTAAACATCTATCTCTAGCCACAAATCTTGAGCTGCTTAAATGACAAGATTATGGGGTATTCTAACATGTAGACTTGGCATCTTTTTAATTAGTATATTGAAATACCACTTTTCAATATGTCACAGTGTATAAGTGTCATGCAATAAATACACTTGGCTTTTCTTTTTTTTTTTTTTTTAATAGAAGGCTTTTGTTATCAAAGTGGCTTTGGTAATATGCAGCTATTGCATGCCAAACACTGTGCATGAAATACCTTCCTGGATAGGAAGATTAATGTGCTTACTCTTATTCTGTGGACAATTTCTTTAATGTCACCGAGGAATAACGCAAATACGTAAATACAAAGCACCACAAAAATCTATCCCAGTCTACATTTTTCAGGGCTGAGAAAATGTTATTATATGCATGTATGTTTAGATGCACAGTCAGATCTAAGGTACGTAAAGAAAAACCTTTCAACAAGATGAACGATATACAGAACACACATCTGACCTCCCCGCTTGAAAAATGCCCTCACTGCCGAACTCCCTTCTCTCTTACGAGCTCCTCATGTCCCTGCTCCCCCTGCTCTGCACAGCAGTATTTAACCCAGCACAACAGCTGCTCAGGATGCAAGTGCCTGACTTCATGAAATCCAAAGGTAAGCAGATCCAAATCTCACCAGAGCTAATGGATTTGGCCCTTATCTCCTCCTGCTAAAGCATCCTGAGTGCCAAGAGACTTATCTAAGCATTAGGAATCAATATTAGTATTACAATGTAATATTCATGTATTATTCTCTCGTCAATGTTTTAGCTTAATACAACACTTCAAGATAGGTGCTTACTTATATATGGTTTTCCATCTACCTTATTACACAGTTTTTCTATAGAATACAAGCAAAAATATCTGAATGCATTAGCTACGTCATCTGCCAAAGTTTGATGAAGAAAAGAGGTATTTTTAACCTGGGACAGTTCCCAAATCAGTTCATTGCATAGCTCAAAAACTGGCACAAGAGGAATGCACATGGCTGGGTACAAGCTGGGGGAGGAGGGGTAAAAACCACTGGTACCCAATTTGTCACCAATAAATACAACCAAAAAAAGGACGTCCTAAAGCAGAGAGAAGCTAAAGGCCCAGCATAGACGCCCAACGGTACAGACACACATCTAGTTGGGATTTCAAGGGCACCTCTGTAGCTCAGGCGCTGTTGCCAAGTAGTCCATGGAATTTAAATGCCTAGATCATTCAGGTGGTTTGTGAATTCCCCTACATACCTTACTGCATCTCTTTCAAACCTGGCCTCTGTTGACTTTCAAAGTCTGGGCAAAAGGTCAACAGCAAAATTTACAGCAAAACGCATAGCGTCCTGAGCCTGGGATGGGAAATAGCCCAGCTTAGCCCAAGCCAGCAGAGCCACACCAAATTTCACCAGCCATAGTGCTCACATCACAGCACCAGCTATTTTGTCTGCCTCGACAAAAAGAAAAATGCCTAGAAAGTTTTACATATGAACAGACAAAAAGATGAAGCACCTCAGGTCTCTCGCAAGACCGTGGGTTTCCCATGCATCTTCAGATGAAAATGCAGCTTGCAACCAAAGACTGAGCGGGAACTTCCCTCCGTAAGCATCAGGCACCATTTCAGCACAGCACATGAGACCTGCAAGACTAGGGGGAAGCTACAGGAAGCACAGGCGGCTGTATGGCACGCTCATCACTTAAACACTCTATTTCATCCCAAGGTTCCAAAATGATAATAGACTTTATTCTAATTGGATTGTCTGCAATGAGCCAATTTAAGTGCTAAATGCTGCGAATTATTCAGCATGACATAGCAATGCAATGATCTGAGCCACTGCAGGGCAGGAGGCTTGTTGAAAGCTACAGTTCCTGAAGCATAATAAGGAGATGCAAGTCTTACTTGGCATGTCTCCACCAACCAAATTCATATTGTTTCAACAGCTGCAGCATGCCCACTAAGCATTAACTAATGCTTTGACCTAGAACGCAACCACTACCAGCCAGCACACCTGATTAGAAGATGATTTTTCTGAACACACCTTTAAAGTCCATATCACTCTAATTGCTGGCTTTCAAAGAGACTAAGTACCTACGACATCCTATGTACACTATGCAAGGCTGTGAAATATTGATCTAACCACAAGCTTTAAAATATTTAACCAGCTGAGTCTGTACCTTCATCGTCAGTGTAAGAATGTCACATTTATTCACAAAGATTTAAGGGACAGGAAGAGGCAGACATTTAAAGCTTTAGATTTTATTCTGGTGCAATTACAGCAACATGAATTACAAATGCAAATGAAGGACTCCTGTATTACTGCTTAGTCCTGTGCATAGTGCGCAGTTCAAAAGACAATTATTTTTAGTAATTATCTGTAAAGTGGTTTTTGACATACAGTTTCACTGTAAAATTTATTAAAATTCTGTTGTTCTGTTAGCAAGGAAGAGAAAGTAAGCTATAGGGTTCTCTTTTGATTTGAAACTTCAGATTATAGCAACAATTCACAAAATGGAGAGGAGGGGGAAGAGGAGAGGAGAGGAGAGAGGAGAAATCCATGAATCATATTGCCAACTTTTAAAACAACACTATCATTCTCCTGCACAACCACCACAGGAGGCCATCCAGAATTCCCCCGAGACTTACAAATTTTATAGGACTTGGGGTTAGTTGCAATTAAAGTCCAGACTCAAACAACAATGCCTGCATCGTTGCACTTACAAGGTATGGAGTTTTACACCTCATTTCTGGTCACCAAACTCTGAACCTGAAACACTGGACCTCCAATCCCACAGAGCTGGAGAGGCAAGAGCCTCAGAATAGTAGAGAGTAGTCTTACATCTTGCCTCTCAGCTGGGTATGCATCTCCTTCAAAACAATTTAGCAGCACTCATCCTTAGTGGAAATCAACTCCTCAGCTCTGCAAAAACTCTTGGATACAAGTTATCTGTCCCCACTGATATAAAAATGACGGATTTTAATACCTTCTGTCCAATATCATGCCTACTTGTCAGTGTGATGGTACGTAGTTAATCACCAACACCTAATATGAATACATCATCTGATTTACTGAACAGAAATATTTATTAAAAATTTCTGCCCTAACTTGACTTTGCTTCTTGGCTTCTGGATTTATTAGAATTAACTCCAGTAGATGAGCAGTTTACTGTATTTTATTTTCCCACATATTTTCTAATCCACAGAGGCACAGGAACATTAATTCAGGAATTGGCTGCAATTATTTTTTGCTATTCAGCTAGGGGCAGTAAATGCAAAACAGAATTGGCTGCAGTTCAATGTCATTGCATAAGATTTGCTCTATTGTTCCCTTAGATGCAGATGTTACTGTATATAATGCTAAATCAAAACAGTGACAGTGTCATCCTATGCACTTTCTAATGGGTTCCCAGTAGGTTCAGTTTTCTTGCTGGAAAATTAATTTCCTTTTACCTAAAAACAATCATACAATTACAGAATTAAGACCACTTCTTCCATCACCAAAATTTGAAAAGGAAAGAATCCCTCAGCCATTCATTTTTCATATAAAGCTCAGAGTGCACTGAGAAATGAAGACTGCAAGCTGCTTGCATTCACCTTAATCATGAAGGCAGTGAAAGTGATAAGATAAATAAGATATTTCACATTGCTATTTAAACAATGATTCTTTCTCTTGCAAATGCCAATTCCTTTCACACTGAAAGCACTGGAGAGGCTTGAAAAACTTGTGTGTTAATCAGGATTTCAGCACAATTCTCCAGGTTCTCAAACCAATCATCAAGAAATTCTCTTGCTCTTTGGAAATGCCGAGGGCAACAAAAAATGAGCAGAGGCAGCCTCTCCTTTTCTGCTGCATTTGTTCAAGATCATTGTTTTGTCCTTTAAAAGAAATGTAGATGACACACTGCTACTGTTGCTTTTTTTGGGGGGAGTGGGGTGGGTAGATTATCTGCAGATCGATATTATTGCTGTTTATCACACTAAAGCCTCTTCTCCAAGGAGCAAGCTGTGTGGGACAGCACAGGGATTGAACAGAGATTATAGGTCCTCACTGCTGTAGATGTAACCACAATTGAAAATACCAATTATCTTCCCAAACGAAGCTCCTCTGTAGCTGCAGTAGCCCAAAGAGGGGCATTACCACAACACCCCTGAGGGCAGCCAGCCATCTTTTACTCATTTTTGTTTGCTCATTTTAAATGGTGGGGAAAAATTAAAGGAGGCAATGATGAGATTAAAAATGGCTTTCACTGCTTGCCCCTCCCCACAGAAATAAAGATACAAACAAACAAAATCCATCCATCTTCCCTCTGCTGGGATGCTCCCAACAACAGTTATTATAGCTCCCAGCTGGGAGCTCACTCTTCACCACCTTCTGAAGACTGTCACAGCCACAGGTTCCTATCAGATTAGCAGGAGTAGGAAAAGACTCTGCCAAAATTTCATACAGCCCACCGTACATACAACCCCTTACATGCTGGCTGAGCACTGCAAGACAGCAGCGAACAGTCCAAGATACATCCCCAATGTCAAAAAGAAGCCCATATGAAGAGCTAATGAGCTCCCCAGGGAGGAATTGAACATCCTAGCTTGAAAGAGGTCCACCAAGAATAAGTTTTTATTTACACTCATTTCATATGTCCACAGTTTTACCGCGGGAAGCTATAATCTTGACGTTCTCAGGTGTCGGCTCCCACCCTTCCAAGCCCTTTACTACTGACCTTCAGTGGCTCTTTAATTGCAACTAGCACTCCTGATAAAAGTAAAATATACATTTTAATGGATCATTCTAGCTTTTTAAAATGAAGATGAAAAGCCATGCATTTCAATTGAGAATCATGGCCTGGCTGCCTGGTCCACTCTTCTTGGTAGTTATTTTCTACTGCAGTAATGCAGAGAAAGCAAATGCTTTCAATAAAATTTCATTGCTGCTTTTTACTTAAACTTTAAAAAACAAACAAACAAAAAAAACAACAAAAAAAAAAAGAGACAGACAGACAAAGATTGGGGTTTGAAAGCAGCTGCAGCCTGAGCAGAAGGGAAGGCACCAAGCCTCCCTGCCCTGTGTGTCAGTCTGAGCCGCTTCCTCCGGAGGAGCACCGCAGCTGCTCTCTGTGCACAGGATCCCAGGACAGTCGCAACACACCACCATGAATTCAGCCATAAGGACTAGACACCTCAATACAGCAAAAAATTAATTACTTACCTTGCATGTCATTAAAAGGTGACAGCCCATTTCAGGACTAGAGTCCTGAACTCCCCCTACAGACTTTTGCAGCTCGGAATCGTGCAGAAAGGGGCTACAACTGTTTCAGTCTCTTCTAGCTTTAGCTTAAGCCCAGGGAAAGTTATTGCAGACCATGCATGGAACAGGAGGAAGAGGAGCATCCAAGAGGAAATCACCAAATTCAGTAATTATGAAGCTAGATAAAACTCACACTAACAAGATTAACTTATTACACTATATGAATAAGCTATCTCTTAAGAGTCTGCTTATTATCCGACTATTAGAGGAGAGTCAATTTTTTGCATGCAACATGTTCCATTCCAACAACACATTCAGCAGGTAATAACACAAAGCTGTTGGTTAGAAGCTGCGCTGCACCCTTCCACGCAGTCCTCTTCCCTGTATGCTACAAGGGTTTTTCATTTGTTTATTCATTCATTAAGTCTCCAAAAGAAAGTGTGTGCAGCACACCTCAGCAAAAGCATCTACCAAAGCAGGAACAGTGCTTCAAGTGGGCAATTACTCTGCAATATGTGCCCGAATTAGCTATGGCAGAACCAAGACTTGCTTTGGGGAACAAGGCATAAAAGAGAAAAGACTGCAGGCAGCAAAGGGTTGGACGTGTGTCCACCCAAAGTAGATCTCAAGCAGGGACACACAAAACACTGACAAAAGGCAAGTGAGGGTGTGAACTTGGAAAACATCAGCTGCCAGTGCTTACAATCTTTTCAGAGGCCGAGTGCAAACAGGTCCTCCTTCACTGCTTCCTAAACACACCTCATAGTTACTGTAAGGGCTGTAAATATAAAAAAAACCATAGAGCAGATGTCTTTACCTGGCCATTTCCTCACGCATTCATGACCTGAGTTTCTAAGAAGCCCTTCTGTTACATACTGGTGGGGACCAAATGGGCTAAGGATATCTTTTATCAAGATGATTATACAGATACTAAGAAAAATCTAACCAAGATAAAGAGAAACTGTAACAGTATACAGAGGTAGAGTAACTGAAAAACCAATGCTAATAAACAGTGTTTACTGAATAGATGATAAAGTGACTGAGAGGTTAGCTAAACATAATTCTAAGAAAAATCAGATCAATGTGGGACTCCCACATCTTTATGCATTTTGCTTAAGAAACTCCGTTATGTTCTGCATTGCAGAAGTCATTCTGACTGTATACTCTGCCAACTTCTGTAATGATTCAGAACTTTACAGATCTATGATGATTTGTTAAATGGAAAAAAAGAATGATTACAAATGTTTATTTGTCTTTAAGCTTCTAGTCTTGATTTAATGTTGAGGATATGAACAAAAGAATGAAAATTGTCTTCATTGTTTTATGCACCGTTCTAAGAGAAAATGCAAACATCAAAGTGTCGTCAAATCTCACTGTTTTTTAGTACATTCAAGTCAATCATAATGACAAAAATCTGTAATCTGAAATTAAAGGGCAATTGTTTTGTCCTTATGTGATATTTGTGGTTACACTTTAATAGGGAAAAACTAATGCTAAAAGATGACAAACTCTGGAATGTGACTCTGTAATTAAATTTTAATTAAAAAAGGAAGCAAGAAAAAATCTATAAAGTATCAGTTTGCTTTTCAGACAAATTTTAAAAAAAACAGAATTAAACATTTATTTTCTCAGTAGCGCAACAGCACCAACACTTAAATATAATCACTGGCTAGTAGGTAGTTAGAAGCAGCATGAAATTCTGCAGTAAACGTTTCTCCTCACTTAAGATGAAAACATCCTCAGATTCCTCCCCTGAAGACATCGCTTTCCAATATTGAAGGAAACCTCGCGAAAAACATTAATACATAAATATTTAAGATTTAAATGCCATTGGGTTAAAGGGTTAGTGTAATACAATATTACTGTTGCACTTTGCATTATTATCATTATAGCTATGCTTGGTTTGCATTTTTACAGCATATGAAATCAAATTAGTTTGCTCTTCTGCTAAGTGCACAGTTCCTCGTGGCCATTAGTGTGACTTACAGGTCAGGAAGAACCTGGAATTTGGCAAACACGTGTCTTATTTCCAGAGGCTCCTATCATCTATAAATCTGATTGAAAAGAGTGAAAGGGAGAATAGCTCAACATATTTTAAAATTAAGCTACTGCTAACTGAGAAACTTGGAACTGTAAAGTTACTTGGAGCTGTTGAAACAGATTCAAGGCATCAGAACCCTTACAGAACGAGCATCTCTTACTTACCAGAGCAATGAAATTATCTGGCACATTTCCTGATGAGCTTTCTTTGCATATTATCTTGTGGATAGAAATGTTGTAGAATTCACTGAACCCTTGCTACAAAAATTTCGGGCTGTTCCTGCTGAGTTCTCTAATGAATAGCCACATAAATACAAAAATCCTAATCAGACCTTGTGAATACTCCACACAACTATTCCATCCCTGCCTGCCCTGCCTGAGATGCGCAGATACAATGGTATGACCTCAAAAGGAGTTTAGTATTCAGGTCACACTGACATTGCTAACGTTATTTTTATATCAGTATCATTCATTTTTAGGTAGATTAATTATAACAAATATGTGCTATATCAACAGACTTTTCATTATGGTCCATTTAACCTCATAAAACATAATTGATTCCTATTTGCTCTATCTGATCGATGCTTAGGGCTCATTGCTGAACTATGTTAGTAAAAAAGACAAGACAGAAAAGGACCATCTCTCTGTAGGATAAATAGCATTGTTGATATCCCATGTAGCTCTGATTGTCTGCATAAATATACGTCTATGCACTTATGGAGAACACAGAAATTAATACTGATGCTTTATTAACTCAAAAATCACATCCAAAAAAACCTGTAATTTATAAGTCTTTAGTATTGACTAGCTTACATCTTCAAGGCATGAGCAGTAGAACTGGACTTCCCACGCTACATAAATAAAAGGAATCTTAGTACAACGCTTGGCTTAAAGAGCTCCCTTCTTTGGCTCACATTTCCTGCAGTGCTTGGGAATATTGGTCTAAAAGGAGGTGTAACCTTTCGGTCTTCAGAATACGTCACAAAATGCAAGATGGGAAAGGGAGAGGAAGCTATCTGTTTCACCATACTGTGCCATGTCCAAATTTAATTTATGAATAAAAGAATAATGACCACTGCCTTACATGAACCTTCAATACACGGACCCAGATTGAAAAGCAACGGGAAGGATCACGGGAATGAACGCACTGTGGGACAGGATTCATGCAGACTGCATTACTGAAGTCCTTCCTCCCACATTTGGGTTTTTCTGACAGATGTTTAGATTCTAGGAAATCAACTCAGTGTCACAAGATGAGCAATGTAGGAGCTGGTAGATGTGAAAAACTTCTCTGATTCAGGCAAGGCTGAAAGATATTATTTGCATTACTAGGATCACAGTCTGACTTTGATCTGTTGTAAAGAGGCATATGGAAACACACATAAATTTAAGTGCTTTTCCTGAAAGAACACAACAATGGCACATCCCTTTGATTCCTCAATTACTCAAGACCACATATAGAATTCAGCACTTCTGTAACTATTAGTAAATAAGATAATTGTAATGTATGTTAATGCAATCTGCTGGAAGTAGAACCTTCCAAAAATATATCACTACTAAGAAACAAGACATTAAATTCACATCGCTGAAGTTAATTGGATATTCAGCTCACTTCTTTAAAAAACTTAAAGTTTGAGATGAAAAACAACTTTTAAAAAAAAAGATGTTAGTATAATGCTCTTAGTAGTGGGCAAATAATTCATAACCAAGTTCTTAACATTCATATTTAACTATGAAAGAAGACTATTCAATATTTTTAGGAAGAAATAATATTTAATGGAGCCAACTGATTTACTACTTGTTGCATAGAGTTTTAGTGTGACAGACAGGAACAAAACAAACAAATAGATATATAAAAGGAAAATTTCAGAATTGTATTTCCAACTGTTGCTTTCCATAATCTCTCAATTATGAAAAGGGAGGAGGATGTGTATTTCTTTCACCAACATGAGGAGTGGAGGTTTGCCCTTTGGGTCAGTTAAAACCCACTTAATTAAAATCTGAAATAGTTTTTAACTTGAACTTGCATGAAGATGCATTACTAACAAAGACTTGCAGTTAAACAGGTATGTCAACCAAATCATTCTCAGTCAGTTTTACCATGTGAAAAATAGTCTCCAGTACATATGAAATATACTTAATGTTTCTGAGAAACCATCATTTGAAAGCTCACCTGCTCTGCATTTCTCTTACTGGGTTTATCAACTTTTAGAACACCCAGGGTACAGTAATATTTAATACTACATACTAAATGTTAACCAACATTTCAAAGCAATAAAAAAATGCCAAGAGACAGTTTCAGATTTCAAGATGCCAAGCTTGTCCTGTCAGCTAATCATCTCACAGCACAAGAAAAACAACAGGAAAACAGCTACGGCACTGGGACTTGGTGATTAATTTAACTCTTCCAGGTAAGCACTTCAGGAGGAAAGTCTAAAGGCACAATTAAGGGATGCTGAGGCAGAATTTCTGAAGAATCCTTGCTGTGAGATGATGCACGACCCAAAAACTTTTACTTTCCTTTCCACTAAGGCAGAAGCAATTTCCTTTGATTAGGGACTCCGACGGCCCCTTACGTCAAGATGAAAGGTCTGGTTTTTTCTGGGTGAATCTGACATGCCAATCACCCAGTCAGCCTCAATGGAATAATATTTGGCAACTAAGGCACAAATACATAGACCCTGCTGGCCAACAGCTCTTCAAGGGGGGGAGCCTGGGCAGGGTCTGGAGACAGTCGGCCCACTCCAACCATGACAATGACTGCACACCCCCTCAGCAAGACTTCACTACATTTCACAAGGGCAGGGAATTAGCAACAAATCCTGCTGGTGTGAAAAGCCTTGGCAGGATTCACTCCTAAATTGGGAAATCAGAGTTATTCTAGCAGGATGTGAAAATCAGGTTCATATTTCTAGACATCAAAAGAAGAAAAACACGAATTTCATATTTGCTTTTATAGAACCCTGGCCTATTATGAATGAGAAACAGCCATCCACAGCACCCTTTCCTTGCTGTAGTCATATCTGCTGTATGGCATTAGGCTTATAGGGCTGAGGGTGCTCACTTCGGTTTGGACTCTCACATGTGAGAGAGGCACAAGTACCTGCATTCACGTGCTACAGACTCAGCCAGCTGCATAAACTCTGCAGGAATGTACTACACATCTGCATGTATGCTTTGCTTTTAACAAATCAAACATGGATTTTACCGTTCTACTTGAAAATCTGCAGTCTGAATAGAGCGGTGTTTTGCCAGCATAACGCCTCTATGGGTTGTGAAAGGCAACCTCAGGTCATAAGGGGGTAGAAATTGTAGGTGTTAGGCAAGTGAAAAAGGAATGTCTCCTGTCCTCACTGCTCATCTGCTCTTGCCCTTCAAGAAAAGTATTTCCTGTCAGCTTCTCAAATCACACCCACAAATAATTCAATACTGTTATTACTGAGATTTTTCCCCCCTCTGATTTCTTAGGTAGATAAGCATGTAAGGCACCCCATACTCCAGCAGCAAAAAGAGAGAAAAGCCACCAATAGTTTGGGCAATTCTTTCCATTTCCCTCTCTCATCACTGTAGAGCTAGTTATCTTCCATTACTTATCCCAACAAAGTCACCCAGCTAAAGAACTTGCATCCATCACATTAAAAAAAAAAAAAAAAAAAAAAAAAAAANAAAAAAGCATTCCCACCCTCTGGGTCCAACACTGTTCAGAATGATCCCTGCCTGAGAAAGCCCCTTTGCAGCCAGAGACAAGCAGCACATCAGGGCTAAGATGGGGTCTTACAGCATCTCACACGCATGCGCCCACCTCCAGGCAGAGCTCAGTGCTTGCCTGGCTTTTCGCAGGCTATGTTTGAAGCTTCCCATGTCCCATATCCAGTGGCTGTGGGAACCAGCGCCAGAGCAGCAGAACTCATCTTCCGGCATCATTTTCCATCTGCATGAGGTCAGAAAGTTGTATACCAGTATATGGGGTCATAAAACTGGATTTTATCTGAATCTGCAGGGATTCACATCTCTCTCTGCACAGTCTATTTGCCCTAATTGCTGCTTTGACTCAGAGATATTCCAGCATTTGTCAGTTTAAACAAAACTTTTAACATTGTTTGAATGTATCTAAATGCATTCAGGAATGTAATGAAGTTCCGCTTCCCCCAAGAGTCTCTGTCTATTGCCCCTAAATAGTTCAGTTGAGGATTTATTTGAATTTATAGGCAGCAACCAAGTCATATATTGCTTTCTTAAATGCCTTATATAAGCAAAACCTCATAACTGAGACATAAGGAGTTCAGCATAACAGCAAACCAATGCTTCATAAAAAGCAGTAATTTTATACAGCATCTTTTTAAAAAGAAGCTTTCAAAATAAAATACACTTTTTTTTTTTTCCCAATAACTGAAGATGATCAAAACCAACCTAATGAATTCCCTGAGCTACAGTATTTCTCACAAAGTGCTGTTTGGCTATCCCCTCTCCCTTGCCGTACATCCCAACACCCATTATTGACCTGCCATTAGAAAGAACTGAAAGTGCTACAGAGTCCAGAACTTAAATTGTAACAAATTTACTCTGTGTGTGATTTTTTTTTTTTTTTTGGTCAACAAGGCAACATGCTAAACCTCTACCAAAGTGAAGTCAGCTCTTGAAATACGTTCTGCATTTTCTAGGCTTAGGGCTTTCATTGTGAAAATGCAAGGTCGTGCACTGTGGTTCAATTTACAAAATTAGCTACTGATCATTATTTACTTGCACCGTATCAAATGAGAAAATATGTGATGACTCACATCCATGCGACTGAAAGCAAGAAGCAGCCATAGAAAATACTTTAAATTTAACATCTACAAAAAGGAATGAAATACATAACAAACTTTTGATTATTTCCAAGTTCATGATAACTTGAAAACATAAAAGACTTGGAGATGGTGTGGGAAGTTAAATGGGACATGTAATTTTACCAAACTTGCCAAGATCAGCTGTCTTTACGTAACATTTTCCAGTGCTGGTATTTCATGTAAATGAATACATATCCTCCTTCTGGGGAGAAAAAAAGAGAAGAANTAATAACTCAGATAACAGCTTTTAAATTTTAAACACACACAGATATAAATGTGTTTCAATGAAGGCTTATTCACCTCTACAATATCATGTCCCTAAGGTATTAAATGCTCTTAATCAACAGTTGTTGATAATGATGTGTCACCTATCAAGATAGAAGTCTGAATGCAAAAACATCTGTTACATTCCTTTGTTAGGAAACTGGTAACGTAGTTTTTGAACACATACAATTTGACTTTTTATTACCCTCTTACACCTTCTGTTCAGTTATTAACCAGCATTAACTCATACGGACATTTAACATATCAAGAACTATAAAACTTACTCCGATAATGTTTCCATATGAACAAAACAGAGAAATTTTAATCTAAAATTAATGTTATCTATTTTGTAGTTTTTGAATCAAGTTATGACTTCTGCTTTTATGTTGGACAAAAGTAAATTCTGCTACCTTAGGGAAAACAGTTGAAAACTATTGGACAAAAATATTGTACTAAATTTTAATTGAAATAGATTAAGTAGCAGTACATCCCAGTAACTTAAATAGCACAGGGTCACTTTTCCACAGTTTTCCTTAATAATAAAGACACCTTTTAGAAACATATTCAGCAAGCAGGAAACTAAACAACTAAGTACACAAATTAAGAAGTGACGTGTGTTATAATCACGGTCCATGTTATTCCCTTTCTTTTTACTCGGGCAGAGTTCTCCATTCATAATTATAGTGATAACAGAGAGATAACTACAGAAAACACTTATCTTTCCAACATCTGCTTGCACAGACTAATGTTTCACAAAGAGGTCAGGAAAACGCAATGCCTTAAAAAAAACCCCAACAAACAACTTTAAAAGCACAAATGTGTATTTCAACAATATGATGTCTTACACTAGTATGAGAAAAAAGATTTGCTATGCCATTTGCTTCACACACCCGCCAGGACAGAACCATTCCCTAGGGCCTCTCTTCTACCACTCTGTTCAACCCTATTCTCATGTGTCCCAAACAATGTGACTTTTACCAAGGACTTATGACTTGGGCTTGCTGTTACCCAGATCACAAACGCTAATCTGAGAGCATGGCATAGTACAACTTATTTTTCCAGCACGTCACCATATGCAATAGTCTTTTTGAAACAAATACATACATAGACAGAAAACTACCTGTCTGAACTGTAGAGACATGCTAATGTTTAGATTTAAGGGATAAAAATGTTCAAGAAAAAAAATACAACAACAAATACTTGACACAAGTATAGCATTTTCCATGTTGAAGTGCCAGCCATTCACAGTCACGTCAGTGCTGTAGTAATTAGGCAGCAGTTATCCCGTTCTGTTGACTCGGGAACTGCTCACTGAGAGAGACCAAATCTATGCTTTTCTATAGCTCAAGCGGTGAGGGTGCCCTACAGCCAAATGCAATTGTATTGCCTCAGCCTCGTTTCACAGATAGCAAACTGGGGTCCAGCCTCACCTAAGCTACCTAAGAGAAATATCTACATCAGTCATCTAGGCTTCTTCCCAACCCAGCAGAGAGAAACAGGAACCTAGAAGGAGTGTCTAAATCTATGTTACCTTAGGAAAAAAAGGCATTTCCACCGTTTTCTGCTAATATGGTAACACTCAACCAAAATGCAGTCAGCTCCAGTTACTGTAGTTGGCTATTTCAAACTCTGTTATGTCCAAGACCTTACATTGGACAGATTTAACCTTCATCATTCTTAAGCCCACAGATGCAGATGAAGAATGGAAATAAAAATTGACGTCATTGATAATGACATTAATCACGTTTTTTTAAAAAGTGGTGAAAATATTGTTACTAACCTCCTCCCCATGCACAGCAATTCTATTGATAGCTCCTTGCTGCTTGACAAAAAGCACAGTACACTGCAATTTCTAAAACTTACTCCAAGCACCTAATCCCCCTGTGATTTCACAAGAAAAAACAGCCACATTCCACCACTACCATGTGCCAGCCGGAGAATGTACAAAGGAATGATCTTCCACAAAAGCTGCCGAAAGGATTGCTACACTGCAGGGAACACAGAGCCCACAACTACCCAAAGGATCTGCCCTGAGCTGTGCAGCAAGAAAAGCTGTAGCATTACAGGTATGAAATATCTTTAATATATACATGCCCACTTTTACTAATAACACAGAAAATATTAAAGCCATTTTTGTTAGCCTTCACTCATTTTTTCCAAAAACTCTCAACAGCAGAAGTGAATATTACTGTTAAATTTCCACTGCCAACTACAGCAATAGTCTAATGCCTGTAGAACTATACAGACTTTTCATCAAAGCTAAAATAAGAAGGAATATTACTATAGGATTATCAAAGGACATAATGTGCACTGCAGTTATATTTCCAAGCAGAAGGCCAGAAAACTATTTCTTTTGTATTAAAAATGAAAGCTAACACTGCTATATAGGAGTGAGAGGTTGCAAAAAACGGATCAAAATCTTCATGTAAATTAACTACTTCTAGTGAAAGAGATGAACGTGCTTATCCACTAAGTCTAGACCGGGGCAAGAGGGGGTCATCTGCTGGACTTCCAGATACAGAACAACAACAACAACAAAATTTACTGTGAAGAATTTGGGAATAACTAGGCAGAGCATAAAAAGTTAAAGGAATTTATAAATGGTATTTTTTTTTCCATTTTAATACTATCTGGGATAATCAGTAAGAAGATAAAAAGGCTTTGTATTTAATACCATATTAGTTCTTACAGGACACATCTATATCCAAGCAGTCTGTGGCTGCTTTCCGTGTTTCTCTAAGACTGCAACCTTAAGAATTTACAATCTCTCTGCTGGAAACAAAATGATTAAAAAGTGTCAGAAAAGAGCAGTGAAGAGGTCTCCAATTTCTGCTGTACCTTCTCTGTCAACCTCTCTGCAGACTCCAGTTCCTGTATAAATCTCAACCCTACGTAATCCCTCTTGGAGTTCAGTGGCTCATGGCCAACACAGTCCACATTACCCAGTGAACATGACAACAGATACATTCTTCACCCTCACAATACACTTAAACTTGGGCTCCCAGTAATTTGGCCAAAGGAAGCCTTGCATTCATCCAACTTCTCAAGCAACTCCTTGTCATTTTGGCACAAGCACTTTACAACTCAATTTACAAGAAAAGTGGCAGTTTAGTTCCAGCTGCAAAGCTCCAAGAGTAATATTAGGAAAATAGGAACCATATTTCACCTTTTATTGGCAGGTACGCATAGCACTTCATTAATTTACTTAGCACCCAGGAACTGCATGCATATATCGATTGGTGCTTTGATCAAGCTTTCACTTATTTAAGAGAGGCCAGTCCCTCCATAGATCAGTTTTCTAGCACAGACCAAAAGCAGGCATGTAAATAAACAAATAAAAGCCCAGAAAACTCAAAAAAAAAAAAAAAAAAACCCCAAAAAACCCACCAAACAACGCACCAAACAGGCAATCACTTATTTACACTTAATTAAGCATAAAATAACTCCCCTCCTCCTTTGGGAAGGATATAGATAAAATATGAATAGAAATAAAAGACTGGCTGAGTAATCACTGCAGTTCAAACAATATTTCACAAGCAAAACAAGTGTGATAAGATTCAGTAGCCTGTGGCAGACGTTTATTTGAGAGAACAAGAAGATTGTATTTTCATACTTTTGGCCATCTCTGTAGTCCAAGGCAAACCGCCAATTCCTACTCTCTACTGTCAACCCCCAGACCTAATGGAGATGAAAGGCAAAATATAGCTCAGCTCCAACTGCATTATTGATTCCAGCAGGGCCAGATTCGGGCTGACAGGGCTGGGGTCATAATTTAGCCATTAGCACTAGGAACAGCAGGATTCATCTACCCAGAACTGCAGGACTATGGGCCATGCTCTCTCTTTTATGTCTAATCAATATTATATTTTGCAGTTATCTTGCTGGGCTAATGGAAGAACAGCCGCAGCACTGGTTTGAAGAAGAGGTCTAGCAAAAACCAAAGACAAGATTCTCCTTGTAGACTATCGGTAGTCGCAAACCTCGTCCCACTTCTGTTTTTCTGCTAGAATCCCTTGGTCACATTAAACTTTGTCTTCTCTCTACAAAAATCCAAAAAGAGTGCACAATACATTAAAAAAAAAATTGTGCTGGTAAGAACAGCTCTACCTACACCTTGGAGTTTTCATACCTCTGCAATGCTGCAGGCAGCTTTTTGTATCTAAACATAAAAAATCTCAAACATAAAACACTATAAACCAAAATAAGCCCTATTGCTATATAATGTAACAACATTTGTGGCACAAGTACAATTTATCACATGATCCTGCAATTTTTTATTTGCCTGAGGGCAGCCAGACCTGCATTTTCCCTGCAAGGAGCTGTTTCCACAGCCACTCCCACGCTTGACATGTGGAGCAAAAGGCCTGCAAACCCACCTTCAATGATTTCCTCCTGGAACTACATTTACCTTTTCATGCTTTCCAACAACTTTCAGGTGGTCATTATAAATTTGTCTAAACGCAAGCTACTACAAAAGCATTTCCTTCCCCTTTCAAATGGAATTTCCTTACCAGGATGGCCACTGGAGGTGGAAAGTCCCATGGGACAACCACTTCTTGCATTCATACGCTCTTTTACCCTCAGCCTTGAACTTCACTTCTCTAAGGACTGCTAAGTGGACTATGCGTACTGAGCTGGACCAAGCAGGGAAACTCAGTTTTTCACCTCTACAAACTGCGAGACGACACCTGGTTTTAAGTACCCCCTTAGGATGAAAGTAGTATCTTCTTCACAGCTCCTCAACTCACAGAGATTTCTAACTTTGCAAATTTCTTCTGTGATTTCTCTGAGGACCTTTCATTTCCCTCCCCAACCTTCTTAGATCCAGTCTGCTTCACTGGCTAAATCAGAGCCTGTACGCAGGCAGAGCTGAAGATTTTAAGCATCCATGTGCCATGGGTTATTTTTATTTGGTTTTGTTTTTAAAATAACAATATAGAATGACCAGCATTATTCCGACTTTAAAATTGGCTGCTGTAGTTCATTGCTCTTAATTATTTGATGAAGAGAAAGAGATCTCTAAATGAGAGCTTCTGAGATCCTTAAAAAATAATATATGGTAGGGTTTTATTAAATGTTGAAATATTTAGCTGAATTCAGTGACTCAGACAAATCTAGAGAATATAAATTCAGAGCTGTAACTTTATATATTAAACAGCTGCCTTAAGGCCCCAATTTATTTAAAAATAAATTTTATTGATTTTTTTTTTTTTTTGCACATTTTGGAATTAAATGTTACTGTCAGCTCCACATATGCTTATCTCTGTAAAGATTTCTCACGTATTAGGATATCAACTTAAATTAAATTCTAAGCCACTCACATTAAACTGGTACAAATCCTGATAGGGAAAGTACGAGGGTGAATGAACTTAAACATATTCCTGCTTAACTTAATTTGCAACAATATAACCTACTTGTACATAAAATAAGCATATTATCCTAGGTGGGGCAGCACTAACGTATCAAAATAAATACATGTTCACATGGCATGTTAAGTTGACGCAACCCTGCTTAAAAATAGGAAACAAACAGTGGTAATAAATGGACAGGTTTTTCCATGGAAAGAAGTTGACGCTGAAGGGATTCCCATTCAAGACAGATGGTCAAATCTTAATTTAACTGGGAAAAGGAGTTTAAAAGGTATCTGTGGATAATTTAAAAATAAACAAGTCTGGTGATCAGCAGATCTTGCCACCTGTCTTGCACCAAAAATGACTGCAAAGAGTTGCACGAGGATCTCACAACACTGTGCAATAAATAGCAGATGAAATTCAATGACAATCAATGCAGAATCAACCCTAATTATATATACAATATTGGACTTGAAATTAGCTGTTAATATTCAGGGAAGGCTTCAGAGTAACCATTTAGGCCGGCAGTTCTCTATGCATCACCTCCATGCTCCACGCAGCCTGAAGGCAAACGGAACCCAAGGAATTACTACAAAAGAATGAGAGAAGAGTGAAAAGCCATCGCAACCATCTTACAAACCCACGTCCCAAATGCTGGGAGCAGTTCTGCTC
Organism: Fregata magnificens; assembly: GCA_013389945.1. Taxonomy (NCBI): domain Eukaryota; kingdom Metazoa; phylum Chordata; class Aves; order Suliformes; family Fregatidae; genus Fregata; species Fregata magnificens. The sequence goes on from WAAD01039341.1 coordinate 95,785, forward strand.
ACTCCTCTCAAAAAGGATGGAAAAGAGTTATCAGGAAAGGCATGAAGGACAAGCACCGGTATGTAACAGCTTCTGTTTTGAAAAGGGGAAAAAAAAAGTCTGGGCCTGGAAAAGAGATGATTCAGGGTGGAGAGAGAGGAATATGCTAGCAGCTTTTGAAGATCAGAAATTGCACGTAGATGAACACAGAGCTACTGTTCACGCTTTGTGCCAACACAAGAGCTCCAGAGCACCAGGTGGAATTACAAGGCAGCAGTTTTACAACAAACAAGTGCTTCTTCCTTGCGCCTAATTCATGCATTGCCACAGGACACCGCAGAGGCCAAAAATATTAAAATGGTGCAAAAAGTCAATTAGACGAATGCTTGGGAGAAAATCCAATCAAGGGCTATTAAAAACAATTATGCAGATACAAGCTCTGGCTGAAGGAGCCCCTCAGCCACAGGCCATCGCTGTCTGGCAGGGCAGGCCGCAGACGCATCGCCGCCACCTTACGCTCCTTCCCTCCTCAGTAGCCTGGCTTACCGAGTTACCGAAAGACACCAAATTTTGGGCTAAACAGACCTCTACGGCCATCTTAGTATTTTTCTAAAGATGAAGCCGAGACACATTTAATTGTGGTGCAATGGGCTCACACACTACAAATACTGATATCCACAGCTCCGTCACCTGCACTGGAATAAGCAGAAAATATAAAGAGCCACTTTGAGGCAATGTATAATTCATGCAAATTTTGCAATCTAAGCTCTTTAGCCTTTTCTTAAATAAACAAATAATTCGTCCTCCACATCCTTCTGCAGTATGAAGCTAGTACTAATTATGTTGATATTCTGGTAGAAGTTAGAGGCCCAGCTGGGCCCAGGGTCCCATAGTGTCCTGTGCAAACAGAGGAAGAGACAGTCCTTGCCTCACAGAGCCAGCAAGTCATATTTAAAAATACAGTAGAAGGATCATCGGGAGAATAGAAACAGAGCTGAGGCAGCTCTTCCTCCTCCAAACCAGAGCGTCAGGAACAGAATTCAGGTTTTTTTAAGTTGATGCCTGTACGCTTCTCCCAGTCTGTCTCAAAAAGAGACAAGATGGGATTTTTTCCACACAGGCACGCTAACTACCATGGAGAAGCATTTGAGAATCTCATGCAGATAATGTGCCACCTCTGAAGAAATGTGATCTACAGAAACGTTTTTATTTATTTCACATATGCATAAACCATGACGGACCCCAACAGTAACCCTCCTGTACGTTTCAGGCAATTTAAATGGAAACCATGTCCATTAGTCTTGGGCTAGCACTGTGAAATCTCAAGAGATAGGAAACACAAGTCAGTACAAAGAAGTACAAGATGTATATGTAAAGACATCTGGTACAGCTTTCTGAAATTTCAGACTTCAGCACTGTCAGCAATGAACACAGTAAGTTTCTGTACTCGAGGGGTCTAATTCTTCACTGGGTTTTTTATCATATAATTTCTACTGTCCTGAGACCATCACAGAGAACATGATAAAGGGACAGACACCGCCTGCTCTATAAATCAAAAAAGATCAGACTTCAGAAAGGAACAAAATATCCAAACGCAGAGAAAAATAATAGGGCCCGTAGACATGTCAGTTATTTCTTGAGGGGCTTTTTTCCTTCGCATCAGCTTGTATTTACATAGCTCTTACACCTTAAGGAACAGGCAACACAGACAAGGTCCCAATGGTGTAAAGAAGCATGCGATTCTGCACAGAATCAGCCTCAAACTCTGCAAACACGCTGGTTGGCTTTTAATATTTTTCAAACATTTTTGGTACAGCCTTTGACATCTAGTTTCAAACAGTCTAGAAGTGACATGAAGTAGCACTGTTAGTATTCCAATCTGAAAAACCAGAAATATGAGATCCATCAAGATGATGCAGTCTAGCATTGCTTTAATTTAGGTGACAATATGAATGAGTCACAGGTAATTGCCAGGTAATGCAAGGAACACAATCACCCTCAGTCAGCAGTGTAGTCCCACTGCCAGCTATATGCATCGGAAATAGTTTTCTGCAGTGGAAAAAGGACTCAGAGAGGCAGAACACAGATAATCAGAGTCAAGAATTCATATTAAACTGATGTTTAGCATGAGTGAAAATATTTGATGAAAGGATTTCATTATTACAAATAAATCACAATAATATTCACTGTAAGGGTTCCTATTCTCCAAATTAAGAAAAGTAATTATTTTGCAACTATCACCAGCAAAAATGGATACACCCCCCTCCTTAGAAAAATATTCTCTCTCACTGCTCAAGGCAGTACTAATTGCACACTGTTTTTGTCCCAGTTTGCTCTGAAAGATCTGCTAGTTTGCAGATACATTTCTGAGCAAGGTGTGAAGTCCACCCTCCAGCATCTGGTAGAAAGATGCATCAGTGTCTTTTTAAATATTTAGTTTCCTGCCTAAAATTAATACTGGAATATCAAAAAGAACCCCGTGACACCTCCAGTGAAAATTCTCTCATACAAGAGTCCCAGTTTTAACAACAGAGATCTCAGGAACTACTTCTCTAACTTAATGAGCCTTGGCAGCCATTCAAATTAAACACTCTATTGTGCAAGGAGCTAATTATGCTGAGATTAAACCCAGAGAATGATAGGGACATTTACTGTACTTCTGGCAATTATAAGAGCTCTCAGTATTGGAGAATACAGCTTGTATTTCATAATTCTGAAAGATGTTCCTGCTAATCCAACAAAAAAATTGCATGTGCACGCACACACATACAAGATTAATTAGATTTTTAAAACATTTTTCAACTACTTCCAACACATATACATTCACAAATTATTATTATTAATATTATTTGTTTTGCCCTATTTCTCCTGTATCTGAGTGTTCATCCTGTATCCCACATATTCATTTGTCATAATCCTCCACCATTTCTCTGATGGGCAATTAATGTTAAGTTATCTCTTTTCCTAAGAAAGCTTAAGTAATGACAGTAAAATATTTGCTCATTTAGTATTCTAATTAACTTTTCCAGTATCTTCCTGATAATGCCCCTTTCTTTCCCAGAAAACCAAGTGGTCAGTTATCTTTTTCATTGCCACCCAAAGACAATGCATGCAAATATATGGAGCTTTCCTCACTTGGCACACACAGGCAAAAGCACTTTTGAAGTTTCATGACTAAAACCTGTCATAGGACGATTTCCCATGTCCTCTTCACTAATGTCTACTGAGAAGAGGTTCAATTATGCAACATAAAACCCTTTAAATCCCCATAAGAGCCAGGAGAAGCTGAAGGCAAACGAACAGCAATGATCAGACTCTTCTTTAGCTAAAGGTGTTCAGCATCTCACAGGAACAGACCCTTGCACACACAATGAGAAGCTGGGTAGCAAAACTAATAGAACTTGGGTTTCCAATGGATTTTGCATCTTGCCAATCAACACTTCACCAATGTCTAATAGTGTGTGTAATCTGATTTAAGGTTCCCCCATCCTGGTGTCAAGGCACTCGCAACAGCCGTTTCCCCAGGGGATTCACTGATGTCTAATGAAAGCACAGTCCCCGCAGCATCATTCCTTTCAGGGAGAGGCATTAACAGAGCTGTGTTTCTCTACCCTGGCTTCTGTTTTCATGAAACTTGTCAAACTACAATGTATTCAACTCTCCTAACCCCGCTTTTCCTGTCCCATCACATTCAGGAGCCTTGCCAGCTAGATGCAAAGATTTTTGGGAGCATAGGCAGGTGGACTGAGAAATCAGTCTGAGGAAATTAAGCCACCTGATCTGCGCTTCAGGTTGTGAAATTGGTCAAGAGCAATTTTCAAGTTTTCAGCCAAAACCCATCACCCAGCAGAAGGAAGGCAGTCCCTATTACCTTGAGCCAACGGGGATCCCTTGAAGAAGACTCTCCAGAAGTTGTGAGGCGAAGCCCCTGTTCCCATGGGTAGCTTCCATACACAAATCCTGCAGTATTTCTTTTTCATATTCTGTTCTCTATCAACATATTGTTTTGCTTAAAGATGGAAAACACAAATGTGAAAGGCCTGACCTCACTGGGGCTGAATGGATGTGGATCAGGGCACAAATGAGCTGTATCTGCAAATAATTATTACTTAAGCAAGTCTCTAGAGGGTTGGAGGCAAAGCAACATTGCTATTATTAAGTGTAGCTTACTGTAAAACAAGATAAATCAGAAAGAGTTACAGGTAATTATTAGTATGTTGTCATTGGTCAATCAACAAACTGCATTTAAGAAACTGTGATAAAGTGATTTCATAATTAACTGCTCATCACCAACACTTTTAGAGAGAATAGCAAGGGTGAGCTAATTTTTTTATCTTCTGTTTTTACTGAAACAAGTGTCTTGACAAGCGTCAAGAAATAGATAGTACAGCAGTATAATGAATGAATGCATTTTCTAAGCTTGCACTTTGCTCTGTTCTTTATATAGTTTTGTTTCCATTGCAACGCAGGCACATATAATGCACCCACTAAATCTCATTCCATTTATGAGAAATAGTCACACTCAGAAGCATTCAGGAAGCAGTCTCTGCATTTTCCCTACGGTGGTATTTTAACCCAAAGGACATTTCACATTTACTTTTGCTTTCCCTCATGTCACCTCCTGCTAACTTCCCGGTTCCTGTATTTCTGATGACACAAGGTGCTGGGAACACAGCAGGGACAACCGAACCCAGGTAACACAACCGTAAGTGCGATACCATTTCCCATTCCAGTCTGGGGCTCCGTTACAAGGGAATCAGTAATTACAGAAGCAGCATTAAGCCTACTACACTATGGGACAATCTCTTATTTTAAACTCGTACCTTTTTAATCCTGAAAGAGCCTTTTCCAAATGGGGGCAGAGACACTGTCAATGCCCCTTCTGCTCTGCCAACAGCCTTCTCAGAATACACATTTCAGACCCTTTGGCTGCTGTTATAATCATGTTCTTATTAATACCACCTGGAAAACCCTGGCCACAAAGCTGTCTCAGCTGAATATACAACTTTTGCTAGTTTCTTCCCTCCAAGGTTTTAAATGATTGCTTTTAAGACAAAGATAAATGAAAAATGCATAACTTGATGAAGACAAGGATCTTAACAGGTGAGTTTTATAAAATCTTTGTTACCTTTAAAAAAGGCAAAGATTGCAGAAGGACAACACTCTGGAAAACTTTCCTCTGAATTATATAGTGAAAAGCTTTCAAAAAAGGAATTAATTTGGTTAATTAAAAATTTATATAACTCTTACATGTCACCATTCCCAACAGTTGTTTCTCCTGCCTGGATGCCTTATCTGTGTTTGAAAACCTTTACATAAATTCTGAATTTTTCCATCTAGCTCCAGCAAGCTAATATAATCTAATTGTAGTTAGATTAGTCTTCTACGTCCCTGTGCACATACTTGCAGTGAAGTGTGAATGCTGCATGGGAATAGTTTGAAATATTTCTTTAATATTTTATCATAACTTTGGTGATGTTCGTTTGTGTCCCCTCGATCCCAGGTGTTGGCAGATGGAATTTTTTCCCTTTTAATTACCAGGAGATGGAATTTTCTGGTTTGTTTTCCTCTACAGTAGATGTACTCTTATCTAAATATTTTCAGTAACTTTTCTATTCCTCACATCTTCCTTGGAGATTGACTGCTTACTTGCACGGTAGTTTTTAAATAATAATGTTTTATTTTTTCTCCTCAGATAGACAGACAGGTTCTAACATTCCTTTCTTTATATGACTATTATACATCCTTTGATAATTACCTAGTAAGAGAAAGGTAATTCTAAATCAGTATGTGTATATTAAAATAATTTTATTTTTTTTAAAAAGACAAATACATTAGAAAAAATACCAAATTAAGTAAAACACCTATATTCTATCAAAGCCATACGCCAATAAAACTCATCTCTTCATCCATTCCCCAGTCTGCTGTAATTGAAGCACAGTTTTCCAGATTAACAGGTACAATATCACTATTTAATCCTCTGCTCAGTGACAGGGTATAATGATCTGATGAACGTGCTACTTAATGGACTACCTGAAAGTATTCAAATACCGTGGTGATGAACACAGGCTAGAAAACTATAGAAAATATACTAGAATAGAATGAGAATTAAGAAATAAATCAGCTTGTAAGGAACAAGATTTATTCAGGGATGTATGGGGCTTTTCCTTTCCCATAAGCATTCCCATTTTTAAGTCCTTTATTAATATTTTTATTGTTCCCACAGCTTCATGTGAATGCACTGGAATCATACAAGGAATAATCTAAATTATCTTGCAGAGCAAGGTTGATGTCTCCCACAAATTAATATTAGCTCAGTAACTTGGCAGATTGTGTGTATAAATCACCAAAGATACATGGTGCCTCCCTGTTTCAGTATAAATATAATTTACCATTAATTTATTACTTACATTATGATGCACTGTCACCCTGTAGCAATTATGTATTTGTTTTTAATTTCAATAGGGCAGAAATTAATTTGTCAGCCATACAGGCTCCTTGAGCAATAGGTGACCAGTGGGCTCTAAGAGCTCCTGGAAGACATCCAGTTTTAACCTGCCCCAGAGTGGCTGGGGCAGAAATCAGCTTAACCTAGCAGCAAGGGGAATTAACCAAGCTGTTGTAAAGTCAGTCTGTAGATAAAAACTGTGTTTATGCAAAGGACAAACATTGCAAGGGCTTCTTGGCTTTGAAAGTACTTTGGATAGGTTTTTATGTCTATCCTACACAGGGACTCAGACTATACAATACTTCCAGTATCCCTAGAATTTATATGAACAGAAAGATACTGGCATCCAGTCCCTTATGCAACAACGCAGTTCTGTAGAGTTCACTACACAATCACTTGCAACCATCTAATTCAGGATGCCACCTCCAAAAAAAACAAGCTTAAAAAAAAGTTACACAGCTTGCTACATGGCACACAGTAAACACAGTCAGACCTATGTGGATCTTGCCACCTGTATGCTCAAGTCAAAATCATTTTATCCAAATGAAGGAAAAAAAAACAACTTTAAAAAAAAAAAACCACGGATATAAAATTCAACTTCTTGGAATGACTGTGAAATGCTGATGTAAACCAAACCTCCAAAACTTTACTGTTCTAGACAGGGAAACATTGAATTACCAACATCCTTATATCTCAATCAAGTACCAAGTTAACTTTGGTTTTAATTACTGATGAGATTAAGACCATCAGGACTGATTTAATATACAAACAGCACAGAATCCCTTCAGGTTTTGACTGTTCCTATATAAAATTATAAAAGGTCATATAAAATAAAGTCTTTACACTCAGACACTAATCAAAAGCAGAAACGAGTTTATGTAATAAAAAATCTAATCATTAGAAACATTTTGTAAACCACAGCTCACATAAAAAGCCAATTTTTTTTAACATATTCACAATTAGATCATCAGTATACATGCACACACACAGGCTGTACTGTGCAGAACTCCCACCCAAGGACTGCTGTGTGTCTTAGCTTCCAACTCAACCTCTGTTTAAGAGGAAAGACATCCATCAATTTCAGGGGACACTATACCACTTCCCATGTGTCTTATCCTTACATACTTCACTCATAAAATATCCACCACTTTCCCCCGACAAGCTCAGAGGACTTCACAGAGGTAAGCAAGAATCCATTTTACCAATATGAGAACCAGGACAGGGAGCAGAGAAGAGACTCGAGGTCAAGGTCCCAGTGCAGGAAGGGGGCTTGTACCTACTAGCAAATAACGTCTCCATTGAAACACATCTTTATACAGGGCACTAAAACATCATCTGTGACGCACTTGACCCACGTTAAACACTCCTCTATCATACGTTTCCAAATTAAAAAGCATGAGCAAAAATATTCATTTAAACAGATGGGCAAAATATTTTCAAATTATAGCTCCTGCACTTGAAAGTTCAAAATGTTATATAGGTGATCTGTACATTGTACTACAAGGAATGAATAGGAATAACCTGTAACTTAAAGCATTCAATTTAGAAACTTTTACTCAGTTCAAAACAGGACTATACTTGCATGGTTACATCTACATGGTACTTTCTCAACATAATCTTCACTTTTCTATTCCAAAACCTAAAAAACCTAACAAAACAAAAAAAGGAAATCCATCAAAAAAGTTAAAATCAACAAGGCTTTCAAACTACAGAGGTGATGAAAGGCTGCTATCTTCTTATCAACCTCATTCTTTCCTACCTAGTAGAACGCACTTGAAGAATCACCATTTTTAGCCAAGTTTATTAATAGAATAAAAACATGCTTTGCAATTTGTTTTTTTTTATTTTAGTCACTAAAACACATAATTATACTAATTCACTTGCAAAAATGGAAACCATAGTGGTTTCCAAGTCCTTTGCTTATTAAAAATACCATAATCACTTCAGAGCTTTAGAGTCATTTTGTTATAAATAACTGTGTTTAATTTATTTCGTAGATATATAGCCAACGATAGACCACTTAAACATAGCCACGGGTATAAGGTTATAAAAAGTTACTGTCAATAAAGTATCTGGAATATGACTCAATATACACAGTCATGTTATTTGCAAACAGACAGAGGGCAGAAATTAAACCGTACAGCTGGCCTGGCATACAGTTTATCAATGATTAACAGCAAATGCATGATGTTGAATATGGGTGTGAATACACACATCTCCTTCATGTGTTCAGCGTCTGCATTACGATGTGAAGTTGCAGCAATAGGGTTGTGTCCTAATGCAGAAACATAAGATGCATTATCATGAAAATGCTTACAGACATGAGAATTGCTTTTTGACAGCTCATATATATTTGGTAAGTTAAAATAATGATAACCCCAAGTTTTATTTCCAGTAACAGATGCAGCCTGAGGGCAACAGTACAAGTTGTGTCTTATGTCTTACTATCCCATTTACCAGTCTCCAACGCTGATCTCCATCTGCTTGGCCCTTCCATTAAGGCTCTCTTTAGATTTTAATTTGTGCCTTTCAGTCAAGCTTCTCACCAGCTGGCAAACAGGCAAAGAAAATCCCAGACGCTATTGTTGGTTCAGGACCTAAGCAGTCCCACCAGGCAGCCAGCTCACGTGTCCGGATTAGATAATCCGGAGCTACTGGTTAATAAGGAGGCTTGTTAGCTCAAGGGCTTCACAAACAAATGGTCCTACACAGGAACTTGCTCCCGAAGACTGAAAAGAGCTGGGAAGAGACACCCAGCTCTGTTCTGCATTGAATTAGCTGAGGTAACTTTGCAAACTGTTCCCTACTTCTTCCCTGCCAGGTACACAGTCCTGTTGGCACACAGTCATCCTTCGGTGCATCCATCAGCAAAAACTGCATCCAGAACCCCGACACAGCTGCTCCTGGAGAGGTGACATAAGAACTCGGGAACATGAGAAACGGTCAGACCAACGGTCCACGACTGTGCATCTTTTTTATTTGTGAGACTTCAGCTTCTGAGCGCTAGTTTTCATTCCCTCTCTCACAGATTAAAAGGCCTGCAGAATTTCCTCCCTGAAGAGCTGTGTTCATAGGAAGTTATTGTCTGCTCCTTTGGAAAGGGGGCTAAAACATCACCCCATTTCACACGAGTCACTGAGAACGTCAGAACAGCACAGCTGACATCAAGGCCAAAATTAAACCAGTGACAAAAATACAAGAAATATGTGATTTCCATACAACGCAAAAAAAAAACCAACCAAAAAACCAACCCTATCATCATAGCCTACTATAGGATCACATTTCATTCTCAGAAGTTTGAAGACATCTTAAATACATAACAGATGACCTTAAGGTAGCACATTTCATACAACTCACAGTTCCCATCTCATAAAGACGACTCTATCACAAACCCCTTTTGATCAGAGAACAATGGCTTGAACAGAAACAGCTTCCAGGGCTGTTTGTCCATATAATTAGAAGACTTAACTCAATTTTCAGTCAGCTGCATTTAATGACAAAACTTGTGTCCCTGTTCAGCTAGTTAATAACTCAGATTATCTTTGCAAAAATGTTCTGAACAAAGGTTGCTAATATGTTAACCCACTGCAATATTTTATTTAATTGGTAACCCCAGTCGTTTTGGGTATGGCATCATACCATCCTTTGAAATCAGATGCAGAGACATGGAGATAATTGGGATTGATTACAGCACTCAACAAAGTAGGAACAAAGACAGACAAATTATGATCCAAGAGAAAAAATTGGAGCTTTTTCTGTGTGACTTCATGGTCTAGTCAGAAGTGGGAAGAATATATTCCGGATTGTGAAAGATCACGTTTTTGTCTAAGAAGCATTTTCTGCTGTACAGCTGCGTGACTGAGGTACAGCAGTATGACTTTGTACCTGTAACAGGGGATGCTATTTATTGTATTTTATTGACTTGAATTTTATTTATTTTTACTCACACAGACTTTAAGCACAGCCAAGTCACTGCAGTGAGAAAAAAAAAAAAATGTATATGCTGCTCCAGGTGATTCTGCAGGGTGTAGAACAGGTAACTCTGAGGCAGATCAGCCATGCTCAGTGGCCAAAGAAGGTTACAATATTCTGAACAACACAAGAGAGTGGGCCAAGACAAACTCCTATATAAGCTCTCTAATTTCAGTAGCATTTTGAGAATAACGTTCTACCCTAGGAAGTCATCCAGAGGATTTGTTCCACTGCACTAGAATTTAACTACATGCACAGGCTTTTCAAATCTCTCAAGAGTGGGCTAAGCTCAGTTTGACCTAGGTGAAGAACGTAACTTGTATGTGTTGAAAGTGTGAGGCAAGGATAATTATTTCTTACAAACACTGTTCTATCCAGATCCCCAAGTACCTGCGCTTTTGTTAAGCATTCCTGATCCCTTCTCAACTCCTTACAGGAATAGTTTCAATTGTAAAGCAAGCAAACACCACAAATAAGCAGAACAAAGAATAAATCCATCTCTAGCCAGCTTCACCAGTCATACTTCGAGCAAACGGCTATACAGCAACTCAGCAAGAGCGTGTCTGTCAGTGGGAGTCCACCACTCCTTCCATACAAGTACAGTCTTCCTTCTGCCAAATTAAAATCTCGGGTAGTAATGCTTCAGCTAAACTGCAAAAAGGAGGATATTCTGAATTATGAGAGATTTGCAGCAGTTTAACTACAGCAGCATGATTAAACAAGTAAACCTGCTGGCACTTTCTTAAATTTGCTAGGCAGCTCCTTTTGTGTTAGCCACGCCACAGGAGTAACACATGCTCAAAGGATGACGACAACAACCCAAAGACTAAGATAGCAACTAGTTCCCAGGTTCCTCCAGCAAACCCAGGAGCATCAGAAGTTTGTGTTTTCAAGGACTGTTTCAGCAGAAACAAGGCAGAAACTTGAATAAGGCACATAATCAGCTTGAGGATTTCTTAAGTTGAGTAAGTCTATCAGAAGCTATCATCCCCCCTCTCCCCTTGTCTGGCTGCTGAACTGAGTATTTCTCCCTTGAAGAATCAAACATCAGTGACCTATTTCTGACTTAAGATATCAAAGATAGTAGACACATTTCATCCACGCTATATTGCTTAGAACATGGCCCGAAATGACAGAGATTGGAAGAGGAAAAGTAACTTAGGTTTCTAATGCTGGAATCAGACCAATGAACTTACTCCAGATTTATAGCAGCATAACTACAAATGAAATTGGACCATTATCTCTGGTTTTATAGCCATTGGAGTGGCATAGCAGGTATCGGGCCAGCTGCCACAGACCGTATTTGTTAGGGAGGGCTTCCTTCCCTCATAAACCATATGAACCAATTTCACTAGTCAGAAAATAATTATACGGGTTTGCGTACTTCAAAAGCCTGTGGAAAAAATTATACGTTGGCTGTCAATTTAGAATTTGAGTCTATTGTTTTACTTTATTTTGCTCAGAGTATAAAGCCATTACATGACTAAAATTAAATAAAACTGTTTCCTTGAGAGCTGTTTAAAATATTCTAATGTATTTGTCTTAGAGCTTCATTAATCCATTTCTAATTCATTCTGCAGGTTTACTCAACAGCTGTGCCTGATGTAAACTACAAATCTGGATAAAATTAAAGCTGCTATACCACCAAATCACTTTATTTTTAAAGACTTAACAAAAATCTTCTGCTACTTTAGATCACAGTGGCTTACAGGTTTTTCTACCTATAGGCAAGAAAAAGTATCTTTGCTGTAACATAAGAACAAACAAGCACGAATACTAGAGTTTGAGTGAAATTAACTTAGATATCTAAGTACAGACAATATTCTGTCCTACCATCTATGCCTTTTTTTAGGTGGAGATCAGTTTCCATTTTTCAGCTTCCATGTGCAGTATTGGAACAAAGCTGGAACTACCATTTTACTATTATTTGTAGTGTTGTAGCAGCTATCACAACTTGCAGTTTTTCTTAAGAGAGGCTGGATTTCACAGAACAGTGAAAAGCAGCTGTAACTAGGTATTGTTTACATCAAAAATGATGTACTGTAACAAACACCCATTCCTCCTTCTGTTCAGGTAAAAATATAATTAAGGAGCCTAGTTATATACCATCCTCTAAATAAAGGGAAATGCTGTCTTTTAAGCATTTTTGGCGATTCCCAGCACTGCAGTACCTACAACAGAAAATCACTCTGGGCTCACCATTCAATAGTGTCTTGGGGTGCAAGTGTTCAAGTAATGAGTTAAGGTAGTTCATCACGAATTGTATCTCTGCACCCTTCAGGCTTTGCTATAGTATTACTGTATGGCAGAGCTCCTTTCCAATTTAGGAAACGTTACACTAATTGAGTATGCAGGCACACACTCTCCCCATCTCTGATTAATTAGCACCACTCTAGCTCTTCACATCAATCTTGTGAAAACCACTGTGACTGATCTTGTCTCACTTCGAGCTGAAAATTACTTTGCCAATAGCATAACATAATACTTTGGTATAAACAACAACAAAGACAAGACTCTTTGGTGGCCCCATGATCGTTCCTTTTATGTTGCACATCTCTCCAGTGCTTCTGAAGACAAAGGACAGGACTTTACTAACAGCAGACAAATGCAAGTCAGAAAAATTAAGACGGCATACTGGATGCCCTTTATTTTTACAATGGTGTCTCTGATCAACAGTGACGCATTTTTTGCAACCCCTGGTTTGACAAGATCACTTCAAAGGTCACTTTTGTCTCCCCACCCTTCCTTGTGACGAGGAAAAGGCCCGTTTAGGAAACCATTCAGGAGCTTCAAGCATTCCAGGGTAACTCCTGGAGGATTACTGCTAACGCTTGACACAGCCAGACTACACAGCATGACCCAGGGCCACTCTGCTGTGTTTCCCTTTCTTAAACTTTGGAAAAAGACTTTCTCTCCCTTGCCCAGCAGCCATTTTGAAGGAACGCAAAGGAACAACATGAATTGCAGAATGTTTTTTCTCACGTTGTCTTTTGCTACTGACAAGTCAAATCGTTGAGCCAAGAAATGTCAGCAATACAGAGATGAAGGCTGATGATTTCAGGGCAGAAGTGAAGTTTTCAGGCAGAATTTCCCTACTGGACCAGGCTGCTTTCATCACATGTATCGCAACTCCCAGGCTAGCCTGAGGCTGCGTTCCCAGCCTGCTTCCAGCCCCATTGTTTTACACATTCTGCTTTCTCACAGTCCTCAGCCCAGACTTCACAGGCCATATTGTCTGCCTCTGAATTCACTCACTAGTTTTAACCCAGAATTTACTAAGCTCCTCAAGCTGTATGTTTCCAAACAAAACCGCAAGAAAGGTTTTGCAGCTAATACCAGCCTCTCTCTAATCTCTTCAGAGCTGCAGCCTTCCAGCTGAGCGTCCTTCTATTACAGGCTCGTGCTCCAAGATATGAAATACAACAAGTCAAAGGAGATGAGATCTACCCCAGTTCTTAAACCACCATATTTTAGCAACACTACCAAGAATTTCTGTGTGGCTCCCTGCGTGGGGAGACGTGAAGGTGCAGCACACCAGTGGGAGCCACAGCAGTCCTCGCCGGTTTGTGAGCACCGGGTTACTTCTGTGCCTGCAAGCCCTCTCCCTTCTCCTCGGTCCCGGTGGGAAGCAGCTCATTTCAAGAAGAGGATGTGCACTCTGCCCGCAGCGCTGCAAAAGCAAACAGAGCTCCCTCCCAAAGAGGCGTCAGGATCTCAGTGAGGTTGTCGCCGTGATCCTATTTGTGCTTGTTTTGGCTGCCTCCCTTGCCCAGTACTCCAAGGAAAATCCTACGTTCCTTTTATAGTTGTAGAAAGTGGGTGAGAAACAGATTTGCCATTAAGTTGAAACTAAAAAGATTTTAAAACCAGCCATTACCAGAAGCTTTACAAAGGCTGAGATTTTGAAAGTGTCCTGAGGGAAGCAAAAAACCTCTCAGAAATTAATGGGAATTAAACGTCCAAAACCCATGGGCGATTCTGAAAATCCTATCAAAGTACCTAATACTTCTATCTGCCAAAGACACTAACATTTAAAACAAAAGTGATTTTATCGCTGGCTAAGAATCAGTTTTCAAGTGAAAGAATTGCAAAATATTAAACCAATTAGTCTGTTTGACAACTTGACATGATTCTTCCCAGACGATGAGAAGGCTGCAGCATGGCAGGAAATAGTAAGATCATGACATAAAATAGAAGTAACTTCTAAGAAGTCTCAGAAATCTATAGGTCAGAGCTCAGACCTGTGTGTGAAGAAATAAGCACTTCTTTGTATTTGGCAAGTATAACATGGGTATTTACTACCTAGGCATAAGATTTATGATTGCCTCAACTACTCGCTAACTTGCTTTGAAGTGCTTAGGTTTTATAAATGATGTGATAGCTAATCACTTTTTTTGTGCTTTTATCTTCTTTTTTTGTCGCCTAAAACAAAGGTCTTATATATGCAATATGGATATTTTAAAGTAGCATGTACTAACCTTTCTCAGAGCCTTTTCTCATATAACTAGCTCCAGGAGATTACCCACTTGAGGCAGGGATACTTGTTCAGCTTGTGTAAGACCAAGCCATGCCAATGTGAGTGGTACAGGGAATTTAAATGTAAGCTTCATTTTACATGGGGAAAAAAAACTCCACCACATTTGAGAGCTATATAAAAGGTCACATCAGTAAACAACAGTGACTCAGAAACACAACTGTTAAGTGTTCCCTATGCAATAGAACACACAGAGTTTCTAAAAGAAAAGGAAAAATGGTGACATTAAGAAACACATTTCCTGCTACTTCAAACACTATAGTTAAATTCAACCTCACTTCCTTATTTGACCTATGAAATTAAGCTATGTGCCTCCCAACCCCCACACACACATTTTCATACAGTCAAGGTTTATATGAAAATGCCTCGTTTGCTGTTAAGAGTGACTTGCCTACAATTGGTTTCATGGGGACCCAAAGCAGGATCAGCACCAGCCCAGCCCGCCAATGAGAAAATGCCAGAGCAGCATTTTACCACAATTCCCAAGACCTCTATTTTCAACTACTCTGACACTGTAAGAAAGAACATTCAATTAAACAGATTCTTTAGGCTTACTCATCCAGCATTTTATGAACCATCTCACCTCTTATCAGGCTAAACCAGATATTTATTATAACAATAAGGGGATTTCATACTAATGTTTCACATTCACTGAAGCCCAGAGATATTAAACAAGATCATTTACTGCTGTCTGCTGCCATTTAAAAAACTGCATTCAGAAAACGTGAGGTGTTCAAAGGTTAATTTGGATTAATGTCAATGGATTTTGCTAACTTCTCCCCGTCCTTGACTCCTGTACTTCCTCGAGGCCATAGAGGCCTTTCCAGTTCATGTGGAACAGAGCCTCCATATGTGGAGAAAGAAATGCCTCTGCCCCTGCTACATGCTGTAATGCTCTTGTCCAACCCAACCCACTCAGTCCTTCCGAGCAGCCTCTTAGTAGTACCTGAATTTTCAAGACATTCAGGTGGAATAAAGTAGAGGAGACTTCTGGATTTCTTTATAAGCCCTCGTTACCTGGATCCCCCCCCGCTGCGCCATATCACTCCTCCCAGCGCACCCAGAGGGGCTCGGTCCAGGACCCATCCCACCTGCTCCTGACCACCTTCAACGCAAGACCCTCCTCTCCAAAGGGTTTATATTGCAGCCATCACTCTCCCCTTCCCTGCGCTACAGGGGACTAAAGGAGGTTAACACAGCCTTCAGCACGGGCAGTTGCTGTCATTGCCTCGTCCCTGCAGAGGGGAGTCACAAGGAAACCTCTCCGTCAGGAGAGTTTCTGGGACCACAGGTCCTGAAAGCGAATGGTCGGCTCTGCACAAAGACCTACCCCAAGGCGGACCAGTCAACAGGCTGCAGCTGTTGAACTTGTGCTCAAGCCACAGAAAAAGCATATGTCTCCCTGCTGCACAAAGGGTTAAAAAAACCAACGAAGTTTAGCCAGCATGCAAAAAATAACACCCCGTGCAGTGCACGCATTTCCTCCACACTGAGCTAGCAACCATCAGCAGGCACTAACAGAGAGTACAACCAGGCAGGACCAAGAAACACAAAGAAATACAAATTAAACTAAAATCTGACTCCAAATAGGGAATGAGAAACTACACAAAATTAAATATGGAATTTCTTTGTCTCCCCTTCTTTAGAGAAAGGTAGACTAACAATATACAATTGGCCAGATAATGAGAAAGCCAGATGGCTGGATCTTGTGGAATTTGGGAAACGAGAAATGGGAGAAGCGTACAGAGAGGGAAAGGCAGTAGTATTTAAAAAACATTCTGTTGCTGAAGACAAATTTTAACATATTAAAACCATATGCCTTTTCTTCCTAAAACAGTACCAGTCACTAGGCCCCTGAATATAAATCATGCTATACATGCTTTAAGTACTAGCTTGGCATCTATTGTTATAAAACATCAAGCATCCATGTGATAAGAAGACACTATTTCCATGTAAACCAATCGCTATCTTTATATTTATTTTCCTTTTGCTAGATCTTCTAATGTCATCATTACTTTCCTCCTATCAAACAAAAAAAATCAATGTATAAGGATCCATATTATCATTTGCCCCACTGTATCTTGGTTCTTAGTAGCACTCCTGTTGGCACAGAGTTATTTATGGGAAATAGCACATTCTTTTTTCCTCCAGCTGCTCAGCCACAGCACTGCAAACAGGCGGTAGGAAGGATATTATTCACAAAAGTCGGTTTCAGTTTAAAAATAAGCTGCACTTTACTACCAGAACACACAACCAGTTTACAATGGCAATTAAACTATGTATTTAGTAACAAATAAACAGAAGTGTTTTTCTAAGTTGACACTTGTAATTAAGTATGAGTTTCTTCCATGGGACATACTCTGGGTCAGGCTGCCTGTACGGGACTGCAAGATCATCACCATCACCATTTTATAGCTCCCAACGCACACTAAAATAATCACAACAGAGAGGGAACCGATCGGCACTCTCCCTGCTCGCTTTGTACCCCATGGCACCGTGCTATCCAGCTGCTGCAGGTGCAGCACAGAGCGCTGCTAACCTCAACACAGAGGAGCAGCAGGAGAGTGAGATTCCTTCAGGAACAAAGGTCACTTTTGCAGATGTCTCTGGCTTGAAAGTTGATTTCATAAACAAGAAGTGTAGCTGGGGAGGAGATTGTGGGAGGAAGGTGGGGCAATACACAGGATTTCTGTTTTGTGGGGAGATCTGCTAACACAGCAGGGTGCAGGAAAGAATGCGTTTGGCTACCCAGTGCATAAATTGCTTTGGTGGCTCCTGAAGTGCTTAAAACCATGGAAGTGTCCTCAGACAGCAATGCAAATTACGCTAGTATGCGAGTGCTGTCCCACTGTGGCAATTGCAAAAGAAATTCATGTTCAAAGCCCTCTTCCTGAGCTAGTGAGCAGTGAAACGAGTCTCACTTTTCCAGGGAATGGAAAGAGGAAAGCAGGCACTTAAGTCACTTATCTGGCTAAGAGGGTAATTCCACAGTACAGAAAACATAACATAGATGTGGTAGCATGGCATTAATATTATTAATATACTGTAGCCTATATGCGTCCATTAGCATTGGGCTTCTGTGGGCTAGATGCTCTACAAACATGCAAAACGAAAACTCTGGTACAGCAATGAACTCTGCAGAAGGAAATGCAAGTGTGAGGTAATCTGTAAGGTATTACTCCTTAATTCAGTGGTGGTGTCTTTTAGAAGGCAAGAAATGAATGATGACTTCAGAAAGCATCTAAAAAACAAAGTAAAAACAGCTCCTCTGTTTCAAAGCCTTTCCCTTCCCCATTTAGAAATAGTCTTTTCCCCCCACTTCTGCAGAAATGGCATAGTATAGATCTATGGCAGCAAGACACATGTCTGGCCATCCGGGAAGGAGCTCAGCCAGCACAGCAGCTCAACCACCACATATCCCAACCCCATATTTTTCATTCTTAACTTAACCATCAAATACTTTCCAATGCCAGAGAGCATTTACTGCCAGAAAGCTATTTTCTGCTTTGTACTCATCGTTCAAATAAACAAGAGAAGAAGAAAAGAAAAGGAAAAAGAGGTTACCATAAGGTTCTGGAACTCCAGAAACCAGCAAAAAAATGATATGCTGTTTTTTAAAACATGCTTCTCTAAACATCATATAACACATGGTGGGGCGGTGTGTTTTCCTTTCTTTTTTAAACTAACAGAAAGCAGGGACTCTCCTTGATGAGCCTTCCATGGAGTATGAAGAACCAAGAACATACTGGAGGCAAAGTTCAAAAGATTACATTCCACTTCCCCCAGAACTGGTTCTTAGTAAGAAGTTTCTGGTTGTCTTGGGCCTGGATACAGCTAACAGTCTCTTTTTAATAAAACAGTACAATTTCTCCTAACTCTGCAATCCTGAAGATTTTCAATAATAGCACTTTTACCTTCAAATCATTCACTGCATGTCCTGCAATCTTGACCTCACACTTCATCGTCAAGGACATCCACTTTGACTAAAATTGCTAGTCCAAACTTGGCAGATACTAGGAATTTGCCTCCAGTGCTGAATCATGTTATTCTACTGTATGGGCTAAGAAAAAAGGCACCACAAAATTATTTGTCATCCTATTGAACAAAGACGGAAGTTTCAGTCTTGGTCCCTGTCTAGTCACCCACAGTCCTCAACACCCAGAAGAGCAAGAAGAAATATGAGGTCCTCTGCCCATGCAATACCACTTGCATGTCCATGTGTATCAGTGTGCGTTACATGTACTTAGCACTTACTACTCCTCAGATACAAACTAAAGTTTTTAGAAATTAGACAGGCATTTATATCCTTTCTCAGACCATACTGCATGATTCCATGTGCAAAAATGCTTTGATATTTTGTAAAGCTGTGGTTATATTTAGTTTGTTAAGTTGTGGTTATGTTTAGTTAGCGTTCCTGAAATATTTTTTATGACCTACACTCATCAGCAGATACAAAATGAAAAGATGCAGGAGAAAGTTCAAAACGTCTTTGTGCAACACAGCTGTGAATATTTGTTCCTTTAATTCCATCACTTCTTTCCTTCAGGGCCCATACTATCATCTCTAACTGAAGATACTACCTTCTTTCTAACCTACGCTTAAACCCGTTACTCTCAACACTGACTAAACACTAGGTCAACTCCCAGACCCATTTCTTAGGCAATTTGTTTTTACATAAGGAGTTGGTTGTCTTAGCCATTCTTAGTAACAAAAAACTTGCAAGTTCAAATACCATATGTTCAATAACGAACATCGCTGGACAATGGACTAAACTCATTCATATAAAAAGGGTAAAAGAACTTCTAAATTACGACCACAATCTCAAATCATTAATTGTGGCTAGTAATTAAAAACAGGAACGTTATCTATTTTCATCTTGAAGAAATTTAGGAGAAGCCATGGTTTCCTGTTACAGGGTGTTGTCCAAAACTGCTCAACAGAAGTCTGCAAAAATAATCTTTCTAGTTCTGTTTGAAAAGAAATGCTTGGAGCTTTTCCCATTAAAAAAGGAAATGGGCTTGTCTGAAGTGCAAAACCTTCATATTCTTCAAAGAATACAAACAACCAAACAACTTAAACCTTTTTTGGGGGAGCTGAGGGAAGAAAAGGGAAGTGCTTATAACATGGGATGACTGGATTTTTATCTTGATGCTATAAGTAGACTTAAATATTCAGTCTGACTAATATTTGTTTAACTGTGCTTCACTAAAGTAATTAGTTTAATATATAGCACAGTTAGATGACAAAGCAGCAGGAATGTTCCGTTTTAAATGCGACAATGAAATGAAACTTTCCCATATAACTCCTAATCTTTAAAGATAAAACTGCTATCTCGGTTTACACTAGTGGAATACAAAATGGTTTCCTGAGATATTCTGGACAGTAACTATGTGTTATAAAGGAGCTGCTAGACAAGAGCCATTTTTTATTTTAAATTACCCCAGCCAGTCACCTCTCTGCATTCTGAAGTTTCTCTTGTTGCTATTCATTCTCTTGTTTTAAATGCTGTAGGTGGTTTTCATCATCCTGATGCTGCTCTTCAGAAACGCAGGATGCTGCAGCCAGGAATGGAAGAAGACCCCAAGCCTGAAAAGTAGCCACCACCCATATGGTCCTAGAGAAATCTGCTGCTCAAGCACAAAAGAATCGGTCCACGTACGCAAGTGTCTGAGACAGAGGGGATGAAATGGTTCTGCCTTTCACAGAAGCATGCATACGCGAGGGCTATGTGGTGCAAGATAAGACTCATGATTTCTTCAGATTTCTCATGAACTGTTCTCCCTAGTTCACGCTTTCTTCTTCATTAAGAAAAAATATACACGTTTTCTGCCAGCCACCCTTTCACCCAAAGGAAACCCCAACACACTCATACCATTACATAGGTAATAAAAAAAAAACAAACAAACAGGAAAATCTCAGTAGAAGGAGACTACCTCTGTAGGGTGTAAAATGACTAAAAGAAAAGCTAATGAGTGCCCAGGAAGAGGGCCAGCCATAGCTGAGAAGTATAATCTGAAACTTGGAATCAGGGGTACTTTTGCTGCCAAACATATGTCATGAGCTGTTCCAATGACTGTCTGTCTGTTCTTCTACAGGAGCCAGCTAAAAAAGGCAGTCGGGTCCCTGCAAACATTCTTCCAGTTTTGACCTAGAGACTGCAAAGCAAAGGGATTACTCCATTTGCATGAAGATTGTGCTTGAAGCAGTTATGAAAAACTGCAGCAATGAAATTCTAATCTGCTGATGTATTTATAGCTGAAACATGGCTTGCAAATAAGAATTCCAAAACATTTAGAGAGTCTTGCAAACAAGGAGAATTTCATACATTTCATATGATTTCATAAAGACACAGCACCATAAAAATGAATCTAAAAACCAGTGACAAAGACAACCAATTAGTTCATCTTCTTCATTTCCTGCTATGGCAAAATTTTTCTCCAGAGGCTATTTAAAAGCACGTTCCAGAACTTAACAAAATTAGTTAACCCTACAACTATGTGCGACATAGCAAGAATAAGTTGCTTTCTTGCACAGAAATGGTCTAAAACATTTCGGGGNGAAATCCCAAAATGCACGATTCTAGGATACTGCAGCTGCCAGAAAGTCTGTTCAGGTTGCAGAGCCAGACCATTTCACAAGGTTATGAGAAGCATGACAGAGGACACTGAAACAGCAAAGGACTTTAAAGGACTCCAGTGAATGGGGAGTCTAAAATTGTCAAAGAGCAATATATTGAAACTTACTTGTTTTAATCCACTGGTCAGACTTGTGCACTTAACTTCAACCCATTACTCCTAGTATGTATTCTACTCACTAAACAACTCTTTAAACAACCCATAAAAATCCCTGCATTGTGTCATGGCACTTCCTGACCTCCTGGTCCACAGAAGTTACAAGTCCACCTCTTCCAGCCTTTGTATGTCACATCTTTCTGGGAGTAAGACAAGGATCTAACACTATGTGTATTTAATCACTTCACCTGTAAGCATCTTACTCATCTTCTTTGTATTGTTTCAACCTCCCCTGCGCTGCTATGCAAGAAAACATTATCTAACAAATCGGTCAGACAAGGTCTGTGTTCCCGAGGCCAATGCACAGCAGATGTCCCCACCTTGCTCTCCAAATGCTTCTCTAGGGTGCCCCTGCCCTTTCGGCAGGACCCATGAGATTAATGAAACACGGTTTGTACTCCACAGCTCCTCCCTTAGGCAAAAACTGTAAAGGAAAGGGCCGGGTCCTGCCTGAATTTGAGTCAATAGAAATGCAGCTGCTTCACTAAAAGGGAAAAACCACAATGCCAGATATCTTCACAGTGCATTTTTGACAGTGCTCTCATACATCTTTATTGGGTTTCCACCACGCACAGAAATGGTTTGGAGTATATCTGGAAATCCTGTAAACAAAGTAGTTCTAACATTCTGGCTTTTATTGTGACAAAGCAAAGCCAGAAGACAGGCAGCTAAAAGAAGTTAAAGGTATTTGCGAAAGAGGTATGTCTGGGATATTTCTGTTGTCAGCTTTCATTTAAATCCGTAGACACTGCTAAATAGCAGGCATTCCAGTATGTGAAAAATACATACAGGATATGAGTGTTTTTACTAAGCGTGTAAAGGGTTCACACTCTCTTTCTGAAAAAGAACATTCTTGCTGTCTTTGATGTTGTAAATCTTATTATGTAAAACAGACTGTTGTGTAAAATAAATGATGGTGCATGATCCTGCAAGAAGCTTAGTACCCATAAGTCGTTTTAAAGCCAACAGGAGTAAAGGGCACTCAGCATCAAGGAAATTTCTACCGTGAACTTGCGCTAGCCAGTTACTAAATGAAAAAAAAAAAAAACCTTCTGAGAGAATAAAAATTAATGTAAACACAACTTGCCCAAATTGCATGTTGGCATGCTTGAGAAAAATCTTGCGTTCAGGAAAAATTGCACAGATCTTTCAATTGCTCAGGAAATGTCCGAGCTACCAGGAAGACTGCTCCTCTTCAAAACCGATGCAGTAAGAAACTAGCACACCATTAGCTTTGCACTGTAATCCTTAGAGACCCAATGAGAAGACATGGGTCTCATGAACATGTGTGGTATATTAAGTCACTGCCAAAAGGAGCTCACAAGGTGAGCATCATTCAGCTCCATCAATAGCCGTTTGATGACTAAAATGAAAGATCTTCAATTCCAGATCCATGGATGCCAGTGGCAAAGCTTCCATCGGTGTACGCAGGACCAGGGGCCATGAGAAAAGCCTTTAAAGAAAGTGCTATATTGCCTGTGAAAAGTGATGGATTGGTTTCACTCTCAACTGATGCCGAGCTTGGAATACAAGCTGTTGCGTGGCAGTCTTGCCTCCACCACGCTCATGCTCTCCTCAGAGACAGTCACTTCCAGTGGCAGAAGAACAGTTAATCCTCCATGTTCTGTCAAACATTTGTTCTCTATAGAGTCTACAAAAAAGGCACAATTAGAGCAAGTTGCTCTATTAGGAGCTGGAGTAGAGCCATCAATTCATTTTTACTGTCCCCACAGAGCCAGCACTGATAACAGCTGTCCCCCTTCTGCTGCAGGTAAGCTAGTGGCCTAACGTGGGAAGACTACTTGAACAACCTACCAAATCGTCCATCTTTTTCTCTTTCCTGTAACAGGACCCCGGACACTTGCTGAAAGGATAAATATTGTGAATCTTCACCTTTCAATCTGGGCCACAGCAGGAGACTACGACCCTGCCACAAGCAGCAAGCTTGTATTTACCCTGCTCCATGGAAACGACGTATGCCAAGCAGATACTTATTTTTAGCTGGTCACTTGGCATAAAAATGATCACACCATGTTTATTTGCATTTTTAGCTTAATTACCTCTAGCCTCCTGTTATACTTGAGAGAGTTCTAATAAGATGTTAAGAGAGAAGCAGTTCCCTACATACATTGCCTCAGGTTAGTTCAATGCCCCATTAGCCCATCTAATGGCTTCTCATCTGCAAGCTTGTGTGTGGGTGTCCTGAAGTCAATGTAAAGAAAAGCATGGAGGCTGAGGGAACATAACTTGTCTTCCTGGGCCTCACCTATTCAGTCATGCATGTTTTAGCTACCAACAACACTGTTGAACAGAGTTAAAAACTTACCCAATTAAGATATTAATAGAAACCACCTACCCAGAAAGATGAAGAGTTTCAAAAAATTGTAGTTGCTTTTGGGGAAAGAGCAGAAAACCGAAACATAATACATCACTTATCTTTTTCCGTGGTGTTCTTACTAGGTGGTAGAAACGATCATATTTTGTTATTTGAATTCTTACACAGCAGCCTCATTACGTTGCTCTCAGGTACAAGAAAGGTACTGGTTTTTTCATTGCTTTTGGTAAGGGAATCCCTTCTGGTTCTACTATGGTAACAGATCCCATTCTATGGTGCTTATGACCAAGACTAAGCTGCTTATAACTGATATTTCCCACAGAGAACCACAGCAGGAATTCACTTTGTTCCTCATCTATTCTGATAGCTCTGTGAAATAACTTCCAACCCCTACTACCTTCTCACCTTTCACTGTACAGACCAAGTCGGAATAGCAGAAAACATGACATGTTTAATGTCCAGTTATTCATTGCTGAACCAGTAGGACAGTGAAGTTGTGAGCTCAGCTCTGGAATGAGCAAGGAGGAGGTTCTTTGCTCCGCAGCAGGCAGGAGACTAAAACATCCTTGCTATCAATCACCAAAATGCAAAAAAAAAAAAAAAAAAAAAAAAAAAAACCCAAACCAAACAGAGCTGTGCTCAGACTGTTGTCCTTCTGCAAGGTTTAAGATGTTATTGCACTGTCCCTCAGCTGGATGTAGGAAGAAATGGCAAGATGGGACAGGAGCCCAGGCCTCAGTACTCTGGTTTGTGACTTGGTTTGTTAATACAAATACGCACGGTTGCTGCCCGTCAAAGCCCACATGTCATGGAGCAGCCAAGGACCAGTTCTGCTCCCTTCTACCAGCTCTGGGACAGCACTGATGGTCAGCAAGAAAGGAGAAGGGACAACCATGCCTTCAGCTGCCATCTCCACATTTAGGGAGGATATCTGTGCAATAGCCCACAAGCCAGAACAGCGAGAGTTGTGGTTTCCACCCTCTGCAAACTCAGCTGTGAGAAACGAGACAGAGGTACACGGCAGTGAGCAACATGTTGGCAGGGAACAATCTTCTGGAGACAAGATCCACTGGTACATGTATTCTCTGTATTCTGACAAGGATAGTAACACCCCTGTTTCCCAAATTACAATATAAGTATCAGTACATTCCCTTATTTACAAGCTCCCTTGATTTCAAACAATTTTTAAAATAACTATGATCAAGAATGTGAAAGCGCATTTCTGAACCTAATTAGATGCTTGCCCCTCTTTCAAGGCATATGTCTTTCCAGAGAATTCAGCTCTTTTACTGAGACATTACAAACAATCAATCCAAGCAGGGACACGGCACCTCGCTTTCTTTCATTCATTTGAAACAAAACTACTTCCAGAGTTACATATTTAAGCATCACTTGTAGGACAACCCAGTTCATCCACATAAAACACTTATTAACTGCTGTTAAGTCAACAGATTTATAGATTACCAGTTCATTATTTATTCCAGTAGGAGAAAAATAACAATCAAGATGCATTTAACAATCAAGATACATTTATTCAAAGCATAATTGCACACATAGGGTGTGACCTTCACAGTAAAAGGCACCTCTGACTCCAAGTGGTTTGGGTGTGAGCAGGGAACAGAATAAATAAAACCAAAACATCCCAATAAACCAAGCCACCAGCAGCATGACTCCCCCCTAGCAAATAACTATTTTTCCTGTTACAATCACTTATGAGGAAAGAAATAAAGCATTCACTCAAATCATACTGAGGTTTGAAAATACGTATGTAATCTATATCACCCCAAATCATCTCTCTATCCCCTCACAACCCCAGATATATCAATATAATGCTTTGTGTTCTCCCACAAATCTTGCACATTACTTTCTCTTGAGTAATTTATGATGAAACCTAAAAAACATACAGAGTATTTTGCTTCACGCAAACTACCTCACATACCCTGAGTAATGTTTTGGTAAACTGCAACACGCACAACCCTCCTGAGACAAAACCTAGTAATAGAAAAGTATGCCTGTTCCTTTTTAATTGCCCATTTCTTCTGACTCAGAAGTAGAGGGAAATATGTAGTAAGAGAAACACTTCCTAGACATCAATTCATAATGTCATTTAATTTTTTACAGTGTTTTTGAATACACCAACATATAAAATGTTGAAAATAGAGGCTAGTCACATTACCCAATGCGTTTACTGAAAAACAAGGCGAAAACTAATTCCAAATAAGAGTTAGTCAAAGGAAAAGTAAGTGAAACATTAAAAGATACACTTAAGATACCAAATACTTTTAAGTTTCTCTTCCTTGAACCAGCTCTGCTGGATATTTTTGCAGTAGTAACAGCAATACAATTTAACTTTAAATGTGGTCAAAGAAAAATATTGGGGGTTTTTTTGACAAATAAAGGAAAAAGGGCTCTGTAGTAGATGTTACACAAATTGAGGTGAAGACGGTATAATACTACAGTTTTCTGCAATATGTAGCCCAGACAGGCTTTAAGTATAATACAAAAATCACCAGTTTAAACCGATGAATATAAAGCAGCAGACTTGTTGAGGTCGGCAGAAATAAGCATTGATGCAGTAAGAGCCAAAATCTGTCTGTTTAGTTCCTGGGAGCTGGTCAGATATTTATGCTAATATAGAACAACCTTGGGTATCTGAATGTCACAGTGACACAGGATGTGTGTGGAGAGTTGAGGTTTTGGATAACCGAGGTAATTTTCAGAGTAATTAACTAATGTCAGGGGACATGACCGGGTTCCAAATAACAGGGAAGGTTAGATAATCGAATGCTGCTGTCTTACCACTTATCTTACTGAATACTGTAAAGGTTTTTATTGAAAAGCTTTTACTGAAGAGGAGTTCAAGATCAAATGAGCACAGACACCATTAATTTCACATGCGAAAAGCACTGCTACAAGGTATTTTGTGCCAAACCACATACTGCTCATCTGCCAGACAACAGAGAAGTGGTTTGTACCTTGAAAAGTGAATTCTTCCCTCTGAAGAATTTACCATGCATCTCATCCCTTCAGCAGCAGCAGCAGCTCCAGCAGCACCCACCCAGCTCCCCGAGTTCCAGAGCAAGGTCCAAGGATAAGAGCCTACCAGCTTTCCTTTTCATCTCCAAAACCAAGCTTCCCCGTGTCACCTCAACTGCAAGTGCTGAATTTGCTGGTCTCAGCCTCATCACGTCCTTCAGAAACACCCTGCAGAATCTGGAATTTGCTGGTCCAAGGCTGTGAATGTTATTTAGAATAACAAAAGCTTTGCAAGAACAAGCTGGGTGATACACCTTTGCCAACAGGCAGGTAGTAAAAAGTTTCCTTAGTATCTACTCTAACCCTGCACAAATTCAGCCTGGACCATGCATGCTGCTGCAACTGCAAGCATGGCCTCGAGAACAAAATTCTCTCGGTAATCTTTCCAGTCCAATGGTCTGTGTTGAAAGAAGTGTGAGTGCCTCCTAGGTCATGTTCTTACAGTAGAAAAGACATTCCCATCCATGTCTTTACACATGTGAAATGTTTTCTGCAGTTTTCAGTTCACTTAATGACACAGGGTGAATGCTGCTCTGTTGCGGTCTTCCATCTCTCTCTACTTTTGTTCAGCTACCTCTCGTTTAGTATTTCTGAAACATTTGTAATAATAGCAGCATAACGGCACCAACACCATTGTGCCTATTTTATAAGGCAATAATCCACTTCCCTCCTTGAGATAAACTACTAGGGGGAACAAGAGCTGGGTTATTGGCTTGTAAAACAGTGTGATGATAGTATTATTGTCTAAATTAATGTCATTTAACGCTTTATACCACAGTTCCAGAGGTCCCACCTCAAGCATTAATAATGCATTTTGCTTTTTAACATGCCATATGGGAAAAGACAGACTTCTGACATCCAGGGATTGCATCAGTAAAACATAACTAATTGGTGCAATCTGCAAGAACAAAATAGGAGACCTTGATTGTTCCTAAGAACAGTTCAGTTATTTCACTCTCCCACCCCATCCTAACCTCTCCCTTGTCCTCCCAAACACAATCTTTTTTGTTCTTTACATTATTCATTTCTGAACAGTATGAGGAGCTAAAAACGTAACTTCTTCATATACCTTTTCTGTGCTGAAAAGTATATGCATTACCTCTTCTGAGCTACCTTGTTCTCATTCATATATTCCATCCCATTTATCAATGTAAGAAATTGAAGCTTTACAAAGGAATCACCAAAAAAAAGACAACAAAACAGGCTCTGCATTGCTAAGACACAGTAAACAAGCCCTTGGCTGATAAATTTGCTTATGACAATATTGGCAGTAATTTGATTCAAATTCCAGCAAAGTCAATTTTGAATTATAGCAGCCAGGGATAGAAAATAGCTGCTTTTCTTAGTTGTTAACCCCATAAAAGCTCCTTTTCTGAACCATAACATAAGTCCAAGATATTTCCCTGGTGGTGCAGCTTAAACTAGTGATCAGTATAAGTGAAGCATGATAAATAGCTACTGCACTACACCCCCATCAGCTGAAGTCTGCACAGGTCTAGCTGTGGAAACAGAAAGGTCATTCATTACTCAGTGTGAACAAACAGACGGCACATTTGTGATAAATAATAGCTATTACAGAGCTACAAAACACACTGAAGCTTTCTGCTCCGTAGCTGCGCATGACTTCCCCTGTATTATTCTTTAAATATAATTATTTAAAATCAGCTTCCTTGATAAAGACCCCCATACCTCTATTGATTAAACTCATAAACCTAAGTATGAATATATATATATGTGTGTGTGTATGTGTACATATATATGTATCTACACACACATGCATTTTTAAAACCATTTGTTTGGTTATGGTAAGCAGTGCACAAAGTCGTTTGTCTCATCGACTACAAAATAAACAGGATACAAGTGGCATATTTGCCTTTATTTCCACTTCCCTCATCAGTCATGATCTGGATCTCAGGACTGTAATAGAAACAGTAATTAGGAAGCCAACCTCTGGCCACGAAAAATCCTAAGATGTCAGTTCTCAGTGGTTGCTTCAAAAACCATATCAAGCAAGCAAACAACCTCCACAAGGTTTTCTTGCCCTTCCACCATGACCAGAAGGGCAGGTTATGCCCGTACCGGTTTCACTTGCTGGTCAATCTTCTAAATAAAACATCATTTCCTAAGAGTATGAAAGGCTTTAATATTAGTTCAAACCTGGTAAGCACGGCAGGTGCAGAGAGTCGTTCTGACACGGAGAACAGACACTTTGTCCTAACTCTCACAATATGAGCAACTGCAAAAGCCATAGTCTAAGATGTCTCATCACACTGAGAAACACTGTACTTCCCAAGTGTTCCTAGTAAAATAAAGTGATTATTTGAGACCTTTTTGTGAAGTAAATCACTGCCACAGAAAGTTAATATACTAAAATACATTTTCTACTCATCCACCTTTGTACAGTACGAAGTAAGCAGAAGTGTATGCAGTGCCTGCGGACTGTTCTCCCTTGCTGGGGCACAAAGAGGGAAACTCCCCAGAAATTATATCAATTTCATTTACAAATCTGCTAGCTGTGCTGGCTCCCTCAACACCCCGCCTTGCTGGGCTTCTGCTATCTGTGCCATAATTTGAGCCTTTTGTGGCCATACAGGATTATAGAGTAGACGGACAACTAACTTTTTTCAAACCATATTAAAAATTTGGAAGGATTTTTAGAAGTGTTTAGGATCAAATTGTTTTCTCTCACCAACATACCTATTTGCATGTATTCAATTCCACAATACCACTTGTACTTAAAGCAGCATTAAGTATAGTCTTGCAATATCTGCTGGTTTTCAGCCCTACACTTCTGTTTGTTTTTGGTCAAGGATAATTTGCCCTGCTCATGAGGAGCACCTCCAGCCACACGCATGCAAGGGAAATTAACTGGTCACCATGTGAATGCAAGGACAGGAACGCTTGAGTGCATGAATCTGATCACAGGAAGAGAGTCCAAGCAGCTATGTGCTCCAATATTCAGCAGGAAATTAACTTTCCTGCATTTCCACCCCAGGTCTCTGCTGAATATGCAGCAGTAGCAATTAACTTTTACAGAGGTGGGAAGGAAGGAGAAAAGGGTGAAAGTTTTGAACTTTCACCAAACTTGTACCATTAATCGCAATCTGTAAATTCACATGAAGAGACCAGAGAAGCAAATGATTCCCTGCAAGGTTCAATTCTTCATTTACATGGCAAACAGAAAACACAGGTCATAACTCACAGCAACTGGAGTGCAAACTATCAAATTAGCCCAATAGAGTATGTCATTGTGCAGCTTCAGAAACAAACAACAGCCAGCAACGAAGCCTCCTGAAAGTCAGAGATATTCAACTGAGCATACTACACAGTGTGCTAGGATGAGTGTGGTGATTACTGGAAGTAATGACATGAATAGCAAAACGATACAGAGCATTTATTTCAACCATGGAAAGCAAGGAAGCCTGCAGCAATTTAAATTTTAGGCTTTACAGCTAAAGGCAAAGCAAGCTCTATAAAAAAAAATTCCTTACACAAAGAAAACTAGAGCTGCTTACTTTCTGTTGGGTATACATTTTTCTAGTTCTCTGTGGAAATGGTACCAAAACTTGAATAACTATGTTCAATTACAAAACTTGCCAATAGCCACATATAACTTTTTCTATCTATATGCAGCATATAGATGTTAGATATACTATATGCATATAACATCTCTGCATTATGTGTGTGTATATGCACACAAGTGTACACAACTGGCTTATTCTCATAACTTTTTTTTTTTTAAAGCAAAGCACATGTTTTTGATGTGTAACTAATGGAAAGGCTTTCAAAATTTTTTTCTCCTGGGTTCCCTTCTGCACCTCTCTCCAAATGGTGCTGTAACAGGAGGTTCAAAGGAACAGGAACATTTGCCCAAAATATGGAGACTTCCAGGTCCATATTCAGCCCCTACAGCCTGGCCTTGCTGCCAAGGAGGAAGCTATCACAGCACCCAACTTCAAAGCACCAGAACTTCAAGAGTCTTGAGTGTCCATTTCCAACATGATTTGTTCTGCAAAAAGGGATGGCTGTATTGCCAACAGCTTCTGTTGTAGCCACCCAGGGCGGGCAACAACTCAGATGCTCTCGACACTTTGTGCAAAAGCTTTGCTCACCACCTAAAATGCCTACAGCAGAGTCAAAAGGCAAAAGCCACCTAGTTATCGCAGTTGGGTTGGTACCTCTTACCTGACACCTTAGCCCCAATACCTTTAGTTGCTTGTCAGTAAGAAGCATGTGGCACTTACCCTAGAGCATCCAGTCAGATAAACTGAAAATCAGAAGGAAAAGGCTGGATCCAGCTACAACAGAAGCTGTTGCCAGTGCAGCCATCCCTTTTTGAGCGTCAAATCATACCGGCAAAAGAGCAGAAGCCAAGAGTGGCTCCACTGATTTGACTTTCAATGGGAGGGGTCACTGACGATCTCATTAGCTT